>NIUQ01000138.1:50773-75470 GCA_002796945.1 Plectus sambesii | reverse complement strand
GGGGTGTCATTTTCTCACGTGTTCAAGCGTACTCAAATGTCGCGTGCGTCGCTGTTCAGGTGCATAAATGACCCTATAAAAGCGGATGACGTTAATTGTGTTTGTGCCAGAGAATACAAGTCGCGATACGGCGCGGTTGGTTTTTTGTTAATAGAGATAACAATCATAAATCTACACACGTGCTACGCGTAGTCTTTGACCCGCAAAGTACACTGTGGAAATTTTTGCAGAATTTTTTGGCGCTTTTCCCTCTTTTCAGCTGTGCACAGCAGCCGTAACATTAACAATTTTAGCTCTTCTTCTACAATAACATCACTAGCGCCAGATGGGCTCAGCTGTGCGCTTCGGGTGAGAGCCGGAAGAATGCCGTCGCATTGAAATGCGTTTCTGATTCATCGATGAGACGCTTTCTTCGACCGCTCAGCGACGCTTATTTGTCTGCGCGTTTTCTTTTCTCATCATGTCACAACACTTCTGGCGCCCAATGAAGTTATATTATTCCGCTCTGTGCTGGCTGTGCCTTCAATTATTCCTCGCCGAAGGATTCAATCTCGACACGAACGTTCCTATTTTCAAGCTGGGTGCAGCGGACACTTATTTTGGCTACTCCGTTGCTCAACATTTCAAAGGAGATGATCCGGTGTAAGACAATGTTGTGTTTCTTGTTGTGAGCGGGCGTGTACACGCCGCTGAGTCACAGGGGCGGGAAATTGATCCGTCGTTGGTCATTGAGTCAGACATTGTCATGGCCGCGCTGAACGAGTAATACTGACTCAATGCGACGTAAAAAGATTGGCGCCTCGGTTGGCCTTCTCTCAATGGAATCCGGCCGCACCGGGACGGAACAAGGAGAGGGCGGCGGCGGTGTGCGCACAGGGGCCTCCGCCGTACCGCCGGTGGGTCGGCCGGCGACGCGTCGCAGTAGTGCGTCTCGAGTCGCAAGATAAACACATCAGCACAGTTGATGAAAAGGACGACCTTGGCTGCGGTGAGGGGAGGGCGGGATTGCCGTCGCCGCGCGGTCAACGGTGGGCAGCATTTGCCGGGGCAGGGCGCTGTTTTCGGTATTATTGTGGCGCGGTGACCGCATCACGAAAGCGGTACGGCCATATCGAACAGGTGGCATACGCGCGCACGCGGGCCCTGTGGCGCGCCGATGCGGCGCACAATGCAGCCGATTTAATGGTTTATGCGTGCAAACAGTGATCGCGTTACAGGCTATTGGTCGGAGCGCCCAAGGCCCAGTCGGGACAGGTCGGCACTGATCAAGCGGGGGCCATCTTCTCTTGTCCGCTGTCGACGGCGCACTCCAACTACAGCGCGCGGGGGGATGAATGGTGCCGACAAGAGCAGGTGGAGTACGCTGTGGACGAGCCGGAAGATGGCTCGACTGCCTCCAACCCCTATAATGGTGAGTTAATGCGTCCTTCGATTGGTTTAATTGACGAGAAAGAGGTGTCGTTGTTGTTGCAGAAAGGCCGGCTACGATAAATGGACGAGAAGTGCATTATGAAGGAAAAAATCAGCAGCAGCTTGGCTCGGTCATCGCGACGTCGGGCAAGCGCGACAGTCGCGTCGTGGTCGGTTCTTGGTCAACGCTCCACGGGGGGTCGCCCTCTTAATACGAATCGATGAGCGTTTCATCGCTAATCAAGCATGGGGCACTGCGGTCATCCGGCCGTCTGTTCTCGCGCCTTTGAGCCGCCAAAATCAATAGTGTCTCTGATCCATCCCCGGGGACCGTGTCTCTGGGTTTATGTGTGTGTATGTGGTTTATACGTTTATGCTATTTGAGGTATGCGCCCCGCTTTTGCGGTACCACAACACGTCGGCGTACACGGATGGCACGTGCTACGTGTTGGACTCGTCGATGCGACAAACGAGCATCATCCATACGTGCTCCTCGTTCGATCACGAAGATCGTCACAACAAATTCGGCGCCTGCATGGAAGGTTTCAGCGCGCATGTCGATCAGGTAACTAGATACAGGAGGGCGAGCGACTGGACTTTTCAATACCATTTGTGCTCAGGCGATGGACATGGTGGCGACTGGACTGCCGGGAGCGCGCAAGTGGACGGGTGGCGTTTTCAGCCGACTCTACCCGCCCAATCAGTTCGACATCATTCGCGACCGATGGACCATGGACGTCGACAAGGAACGCGACGGCGTTCGAGCCGCCTTAGCCGCTCACGATTACCTCGGATTTTCTGTCAAGATCGGCCGCTTCGGCTTTTGGTGCGTCATATCTTGCTTTCTATTCATTGCTGCAGTTGTTTTCAATAATCTCAAAGGGGTTAGAAGTACGGTTGGCACGTAGAATTTTTTGAAATGAATGCGAATGATAAGATACGCCTGTTGCAGGTACGAAGATGGCAACAATGTGACGGTCGTATCGGGTGCGACGCGATACGACCAGACGGGCGCCGTTCTGTTTCTTCCCTTCTGCAAGAAGTACAACTCGAGTGGGACGATGAATGATCTGACGTTGCTCGACGATCACTTTATGCTGACGGGCACGAAGCTCGGGTCGGCCTTCGGCTACGCCATCGAAGTCCTCGACATCAACAACGACGGGTGCGTCTGATGAAATTGATCCATCTCGATGATTCACCCAATTAATCGAACCGTTTCTCTTCAGCTTCGACGACTTGTTGGTCGGCGCTCCGTTCCACTACGTTGAAGACGACGAGGGTGCGTGGGGCGGCGCGGTGTTCGTGTACTTCTCGCGCGGTGTTCATCAGACTCGCGAAAACAACGCCGCCGTCTTCTTCGAGCCGGTGCAACTGCGGGCCAAAGGCGCCCACACCCAGTTTGGTCTTTCTATCACCAAACTCGGCGACATTGACAAAGACGAGTTCCACCTCAATGGTAGACATATTTTGCTATTTGTTTTTTGGATCAATTTAGAAACATATTTTTGCAGATTTTGCGGTTGGCGCTCCATTTGCAAAGGATGGCCGTGGTACAGTATTCATCTTCCACGGAGCTCGTCGGTTAGAGGAATTCAGCGCTGAACCGGCTCAGGTCTGTCGCTCTCTAATAGATTGATGCTAAGATGCAGTCAGTTTACAGGACAGTTGAATTTTTATATCACTCTGAAAAAATTGTTAAAAGAGAACTAGCGATATGAAATTGTTTGTAAATGCGCTAGATCCGTCGTTGAGTAACGTAAATGTAACCATTTTGTTCATATATGATGCATTTTGCAAGGTCGAAACGCTCGTAATGGTAATAGTTTTTGGCGAAACGCGCGTTTTTCTTAATCGTTAAACATGAGCTGCGTCTTTCGATTGGCTCGATCACGCATCCACAACGCCCACAACGATGATGCGCGTATGTAACGAAGAAGACGAAATCGGGGGAGGGGGTGTTTTAAGTGACTGATTCGTTCCGCGCGCATCATAGTTGGGGGGCGTAGTAGCTGTATTAGTGTATACGAACGAACTAATCGAGTGGAATAAAGCGTCAAAGATGTACTATTTGCGTTTCTCTGCACCGATTTCTGCAAATGTCGAACATAAATCGACCACTTGATTGGCTCATCTATTAAGCGACAATTGCCGCATGGCACGGAAACATTCATGCGGATATTTTTAGATTATCGATGCCGAAGATCTCGCGAGCTATCCGCAAAAGAAGCCGCTAACCACGTTTGGATTCTCTCTATCGGGCGGGTCGGACTTGGACGGCAACGGATATCCGGATTTGCTGATCGGTGCATTCGGTTCCGACGCGGCAATTCTGCTCCGTTCGCGCCCCGTGATCAACGTCGAAGCGGGCGCGCTCGGCATCGAAGTCGAATTGGACAAGGACCAGAATGTCGGCGGCTGCCCATCGGATGCGCAGACTTGGTAAGCACTCTTATTACCGTTTCTATTTTGCTCTCCATCACTTAGAAGAAATCTTACGTTAATTCAGACAATCTCCTCCAAAATTGGTAGTGCGCGTCTTTTTTATCAGTCTGCACCTGTAAAAACCAAGAAACGATGTTTTGCGACAAAATTTCAGCTCATCTTTGCCAGCTACGGTGCCTGGCTCGATCTCTTGTTGCTAATCGAAAAGTTGCAAGTATACCTTTTGACTAATCGTTTGTTCTTTTCAGTTTCGAATTTCAAACTGAACTGCGCGTTCGACAGGATCCGAACGATAAGAACAGCGCCAAGCTCGTCGACCTGAGCAGCAACGTGTTTCTCTGTAAACTACAGGTGATCCCCTACAAGACCGGAGTGGCGCCCCGCGCCAGGCTCGTCCGAGCCACCAACGGCGCCAACGAGTTCGAGTGGAAATGCGGGCGCTACGCCGACCAAACGCCGCAAAAAGAATCTCACCGCGTCTACATCTCCGTAAGTTTTGAGTTGTTTGTTGTTGCCCACTGTGTAAGTAGAAGCGGCTGTTTGAATCGACGTAAAAGATTTAAAGTTTGACCCGTGGCCGTTCTCGATCCATTGAATGACGCATATGTTCGCTCTTATTGCGCTGATAATTCAGGATGGCAACCGAGATTGGTTGAACCCGCTCAAATTTCGATTCTCTGTGGAGATTCTGGACAAGCAAGTGCCTGAACAGCCGGCTGATGGAACGCCTTTCACGAACCTAAACCGATTCCCCGTTCTTAACCAACGAGGCGCGAAGGAAGAGTTCTCGGTGCGTCAGCATTCCAAATATTATTGTTTGAAGTACGAATGAATGCGGCGTTTAGATTGCTTTCAACAAAAAATGCGGCAGCGACAAAGTATGCGAAAGCGACCTCGTCATGGACTGCACTTTGCCGGATTTAGCGTAAGTTGACTATTTATATCTGCATCAGCTATTGCAACAAATATTACGTGTTATTCGTGCTGATCAAGATAACGCACATGCAGAACTTTATGGCATGCACGAAACGCATAATTTTGACAAGCGGAAAAACCATTCTGTTGATCGTAATTTGTGCTCTTGAATGAATTACTGAACGAAGTTGGTTCAGAATCGAAGCCGGCGGCATGTACGTGAAGCAAGTGGGCGAGAAGGCGACCATCGACATTCGCTTCCGAGTGAGCAATATGGCGGAACGCGCTTACGAAACCGTCCTGTACGTGTCGTACGACTCGAACGAGATGGACGTACCGGAGTTGCGCAAGAACGTCTCCAAGGGCTCCATCAATCTCGGCGACTACGGCCAGGATATGGTCACCGTTTTGTTGGGCAATCCACTCGAGGAGAAGGCTGACGTACGTCGCGCGCTCCGCTACAGTGCGCCATGAAATAACCGCCACTTTGCTTTCAGCTGAGCTTCGAGCTGAGCTTCAGGTTGGCGCGCGGCAAGTCCGAGGGACTCGGCAAAGCGCTCGTCTTCACCGCTGTCGTCAACAGCACCAGCGAGGAGAAGCAACCCGACAACAACGCCTGTTCCTTGTCCGTGCGCGTCATTAAGCGCGCCGAACTCGAGCTGACCGGCGTGTCGTCGCCCGACGTCGTCCGCTACGGCGGCGATGTCGTCGGCGAGTCCGCCATCGACCTCGAAGAGGATATCGGACCGATGGTCAAGCACCGCTATACCGTCACTAATCACGGCCCCTGGTCCGTTTCGAACGTGAGCGTGGAGATCGACTGGCCTTACGAAGTGCAGAGCGTCTTCCCCAAGGGCAAATGGGCCCTCTACCTCATCGAAATGCCCACTATCTCGACAACCAAACTCGATGGGGTGCGTTCTATTCCATCCTGTTGTTCCTCTTGATAAATTTGACTGATTGATTTCTGTCGTGTTCAGGGCACCGAAGTGCGTTACTGCTCCATCGATCTTCCGCTAGAACGTGTGAACCCCATTGGTGTGAAAGTGAACACCATCTACGCCCTGGCGCCGCCGTCGCAGAAACAGCGCAAGAGACCGGCGGTTCGATATTCCGTTCGCTTTGCCGGTGATCATTGATCGTTTTCAGCGCTCAGTGACGATGAACAATGTGGACGACGCCACTCCAAGTGAAGGTAAACGCGTCAGAGCTCCGCGGGAATTGCGTATCAAGCCCAAGTATGTAAGGGAGAAGACGGGCGAGGAAGTGCTCGTCGTCGAAGTTGTAAGTGACCACGCTGTGCATCGTCAACGCAGTTGAACACAATTTTCTCTCTTTTACAGAGTTGCGAGGAGAAGACGGCCAAATGTTTCCCCATCCGGTGCCACTTTGATTTCATCGACCCGGACGTCGCCTCCATCATTGACATCCGAGCGCGACTCTGGAACAGCACCTTCGTGGAGGTCAGTTCATGTGCCACTCCTCTCATTTCCTATTTATACACACTCGATGCGCACGAATTTCGCTAAAATCATAACTATGCTAAATACACACATACGTTGTGGTTTGCAACGCATGACTAGGCTGCATTATAGTAGCGGTAAGCTAACTACAATCTCAAGCGATTTTATTCGCAGTGAACAAAAATTACGGTACACTCCCCGCAGCTAGGGATGGAAAGAGTCTCCCTTTAAAGAGTACTTTCTGCAGGACTACCGCGATGTGGAGTACGTAGCGGTGGCGTCGAATGGACGGATAATAACGGATCCGCGGCAAGGGATCGAGGAGGACCAGCGGAACAACTTTGCGTCTGTGTCGACGCACGCCTACCCCGACCTGCCGCAGATCGCCGACACCGCGCCTGTGCCGTGGTGGGCGATCGCGGTGGCGGTGGCCATCGGCATTTTCATCCTCCTCCTGATCGTGTTCGCCTGCTGGCGCTGCGGCTTCTTCAAGCGCAATCGCCCCGATCAGCCTACTCTCTACAAGGCCGAGTTCCATCACACTCAGGAGGAGTGGGCCGAAGGTTGATGGTGCTCCGATAGTTGACGGTGTTCGCCTCTTTGTTATACGCAAAACCTAGCCTGGTCGATGCATTTCTACTGCTACTGGTGTTTCTAAGGGCGATTCGGCGGTGCTTCCGACTTATTCCATGACGTAGCTCGCGTTGTCAGTCCAGTCTGTTAAATAGCGTCGTCTTTTGCGGTCGGAAAGTATGGCATGTCTGTTGCATTTTTTCATCTCGTTGGCCATGGCATAACTGCGACTGTATGATGACTCGTCAGTGCCGTATGTTGACAGAATCTGCGCGTCTTCGATTGTTTTTGAATATACGTTGTACGACTTTCCATCTTATCAAGAATCTATATCGGCTAGTTCACTTTTGTTGTTTTATCGTGTCAAAAATTCGACTATGTACGATTTTATTCACTTCGTTACGTACTTGTTGTTTTAGCATCTCACTGTGTTGTGTGTTACGCCGTTGTTCAATCGTACAGTTTCCCTCGCATTCCCTTATTTTGACCAAAACGCGAGTTTCAGTCACTTGCGAGAAAATAAATTGCTGCAGTCATTGTTATAACAGCTATGTGTGTATGTTTGAGACGCCTTTGACGAACATACCGAAAGCTACTGTTGACTTCTGCAACCAACATTGGAGAAGACTAGAACCTGTTTCATAAAACTGTTGAGAAATGAAGAATTGTAACTTCTGCAGTGTCATCATCAAGTTATCATATGCTAAATTGATAATGAGGGTAATAGCAATGCGGTGTTGACACTCGTTTTCTCACTTTCAGTAGTTTTCAAAATGGATCCTTGACGACGGAACCATTCAAATTTCGTGCATGCACAATGAATGACCATCTCCGATCCCCGTCGATTTGATGTGATCGTAGATTCCCAACGATGCGTGAAGGTTATTCGCAGTGGAGCGGCGCCGATCGCATAAAAAAGACACGAATTATTTCGGCGTGGTCATTGGCTCTTTGTCGGCAGTGAACGGCGGAATACGACAAACAAAATTTCTGACCAATAACAACGATGTGTTCGCGAACACGACCAGTCTTCAGTCATTGACACACAATCCGCTGTCACTGTCACAGAGCGCTGGTGAGGATCGAAGCAAATTTTAAATGGCTGTTTCATTCCTGCTCGTGTTCGCTGGACTTCAATATTGCGGAGGGTTGTCACTAAACTACGGTAACCATTCGCGACCGCAACTTTAATATGTTGATTGGAAGAGATCTGTTGGGTAGAACTGAGGCCGTTATATTTGCAGTTTAATCCTATCCAGTGGAACACGAAAGAACCTCTTATTTTCAGATAGATCAAGCTGCTGTGAGAGCGATAAACTCTCTCCGTTGTGTTCCGATGATTGCACCTTAAACCAGTTTAGCGATGATCTTTTGGAACTACACGATGATGAATTGCTTTGCGTATGAAATTAATTGGCATCTGCATGATATTACCAAAATAATTCCAGAATCAAACAGAACTCAGCACAATTGATGCGTGCCTCGCGGCAGACGGAAAAGGACACGCTATAATGGAAGCGAAATCAGTTGCACAAAAAAATTTACGTCAGCGGATTGGGATTTTGAGACTCGACCACGCTATCAAACTGCACTGTTGCTCAAAAGCGACGCTCACCGATACAGGCACATGTCCTGATTGTCAACAGTGCTCATCAATGTGTCGAGAAGTTGGTAATGATTGCTCACAATCAAGTATTAGTATTTTTCCAGAGATACGGTAGTTTTGCCGGTGATCATCAGTTGGCTCACAATTTCGAGACTGAATGCTTGAGTTCTCCGGCACAGGTACGATTGCAGGAGTGTATCAGAGAAGGTAATTACTTCCTTGAAGACCGCTGCTATCATCAAAATACGAATGCAGTTTTTCTCAGTTGATCATCCGTGCCAACTCGGCTGCCCACTGTCGGATATGAATTTCTGTCGACCAGTGGTCGATCCGTTGACGACGCTTTNATGAATGCAGTTTTTCTCAGTTGATCATCCGTGCCTACTCGGCTGCCCATTGTCGGATATGAATTTCTGTCGACCAGTGGTCGATCCGTTGACGACGCTTTACAGCAGATGCAACAGGCAATCAGACGAAGAAGCTAAGAAGGTCTTCAACAAGTGGATGAACAACACGTCAATTACAATTAATGCCGTACACATTCCCGTTCGCGACTTGACGGAGTGCTTGGGAGAGTCATTTTGGCGAAAAGTCATCTGCGATCATGCACTCGGACGTTGCACCAAAGAGTCTCATTCGGCGCTCATGTGCAAGTACGCAATTGCAATTATTGTACGCGAAGAATGCCTCTTTTATCGTTCAGAAGTGACTGTATTAAGTTGATCGACAATTGTTTCATCAACACTCGCGGCTTTCTCTCAACGACAGACATCGAGTCCATATGTGGTGCCATTCCTTTCGTCGCAGATGAGAAGCTTCCATGCATATCTGGTTTAGACAACTGGCCCGGCAGGTCCGATAGGTCGCGTAAGTGCGCAGTGAATCACGTTGCTTGCTAGCGTAGCTCTCGAACTTTTCAGACTGCGATTCAATCCTTACAGTCGAAGCGTTTCCCTGCGTATTTCAGTGCAACGCCAACGAAGTCTGTCGAATATACAGAGAATATGACATAGTCAGACATGTGTGCGAAAAGGCGTGTACGGCTCCGTGGACCGGCAGCCATCGTCACTTGCCCAGTTCTGCTTCCATCGCGGTTGGAGAGACGATTCTGACGCAGTTGAACGTCCCCTCTTTCATCCTCGTTCAACCTCGCCTGCAAGAGTGCACTTGTCGTTGGATAGAAACAAGCGACACCGCTTTAATAACAGACTGTCTACCGTTCGACAACGCGGCAGCCTCCGCAGATCACGCCACAAAATGTCCAAAACACTATCAAACTCAGCAGCGACTGAAGAGTATTTCAGGTATGTAAACTGTTGTCTAATATTTCCTGCTGCCGACTATGAATTTTCCCGCAAATAATGCGCGAGTTTTATTAGGAGAATCTGTTCTGCTCGCGGCCTGGTTCGGTTGGAAGCCAGCTGAAGACTGGAACCTCGCCGACGCCTTGGCGCGGGCGTTCAAGCGATTCACAAATGTTGCAGTGTGCGACATTGTTGCGCAAGTCGACGGCATCAACGTGATGATCAAGCTCATGTGTTTTAATTTTATGTTTTGATTTTTTGCATAAATTACTGGTATACTGTTGCAGGTTGCAAACAATTAGACTTGAATTAATGTATTTCACAAAGTCACGCAAGTAGCAAACGATCAACAAAAGATTAGGTTAAAGCAACGGCGCTTCTTTCGTATAGACATTGTTATTCAATCGAAACGTATTCGTCGTCGAATGCGATATAATTGAAAGACATTCATCTGATAAGGACAATGAGCAAGAGCAATCGGTGAAGAGATCGTCAAAATGTTTGTGGTCGGCTTCGTTAAGAGCGACGATGAGGGGGAAGACAGTAGAAGGGGTTGTTCGGCGCTGAGCGATCCAATTGGCGGCGTCGGCGAGCATAGCGATCAGCGCCGCGCGCACCGAATCGGCGGCAACGTCCGACTCCGCCAGCTCCACCACCAGTAGATCGGGACACTTGCGCAAATGCATTTCCGAACAAAAAGCGGAAAGTTCTTCTGCCAGTCGTGGCCCGAAATAGCGGAACGTGATCTGGCGCAGAGCTGACAACGCCCTACGAGCGTCGTGGGCGAATTCGCGCGGGAGTACATCTATCGGTTCGCTGCGGAACCATAGAACGTGCCCGCCCATACGCCCCATACGAACTGCTTCCGAAAAGAGACAGTCCACCGCGCTCGTCCACAGTTGATCGCTGCGTGTAACCACCAACAGATTGCAGCTCCGCTTCGAGCCGATTGCAGCGCCGCAAAAGCTTCTATCTCCCATTCGATCGCTGTAGACTCGAATAAAACGCAAACCACTTGGCGTTACAGCCAATCACAAATATTAGCAACAGAGTACGTACTGATAGTGATTTAGAAATAGGTCTAATCCAATAAATTTATTGCACATGAAAACGCTGAATCTCAAACAGCTGAAGCAATCAATTGTGACAGAAAAAGAATCCAGTCACAATTACAAATCACCGATGTACACTTAGCAACATGCTTATTAACAGAACAACGGTCGCATTCAAATATGAGCATAGTAACGGCGGTACACTGTTACTGACAACGGAGGCAACCTGTAAAGCATCATCAGTATCATTAGAAGCTTCGATCGACACATTCGCAGCCGCACTAGTGCTAGACGGTGCGACTGTTGAGGAACTTGTTGTGGGTTCTGTCGTAGAATTAGTTGGGAGCAGAGCGCTCGGTTTCAGCTGTTCCAACGCCGGACCGAGCACTAAATTGGCCGCATCGAGACCGCACGTGTCTTTTACAGCCTTGTGCAAGCAGACGATGGCGCCGCTTTGATATCTGAATATGAACAATGGAATATGGAATACAAATGGCAATAAAGGCGCGAATATGGAGAAAGAACTCACCCGCCGAGGAAGGTGCCTATGATTTTGGCGAAAGCAGCACGCTCTTCAGGCGAACGATTGCCCACCGCAGAACTAATACTGTGCATCGAATGAGGAGCCGCGACCTTCGACAAACAACTGTGCGTGATCAGCGAGTCTAGCGCCGCCATACTGTAGCATGGCGAGTACTGGTTCAGAGCTAAACACGGATGCTCGCACAAAAATCAAAGAGACAAATTTTGACTCACCTTCCAGCGTCTGTCCATCGTCGTAGCACCAGGAGACGACGATGTGGGCGAACGCCACCAGCAACTGTTCCGCCGCCTCGTCCATCTTCCCCCGGCATCGCGTGAGCGCAATCGAGGCGCACGACGAAGACGGCTGATACTTGCTGCAGCGGATGAATGAAATATGACCAAAAATGCGGAATAGCGGTTAAAACAGACTAGCAGATATCTTGCTTGGGCATTAGGCCGGCGAGTGCCAAGCCAAAGTCGGCCCACGCGCCCTGATTGCATATGACAGCGGCACGGCAGTCGTGACCTTCAGGCTGCAATTGGTTAGTAGCCTCAGGGGCGACTTGCATTGCGGCAGGAAGTTGCACTCCGATCGGTGGGAGAGTGAACCCCGAGGCCGACTGCTGCTGTTGAACGCCGGCCACCACGCCTGAAAAATTCCGCCACAATTGTTTCAACTTTGAAGCGTCAGACGACAATGAAACTTGCCGAGCGTAGAGATAAGAGTCGACAACACGCACATCATCATGTCCACATTGAATGAACGGCCGATTTTCGTGCGCGTCGACCGATCGGGGGGAGAGGACGGCCGCCGATCCGAAATAGACGTCACCTCATACGACACCGCATCGTTGCATGACGCGATCGGAGGCGCTTCGTTTACACAAAAATAAGAGTGACGCGCCGCGTGCAGAGGCGACATGGAGTGGCCGCGCAAGCGAGGTCGACTATCACGCATCTCTAGTCAAGGTCGCGCAGAACAAAAACGAACGGCCTTCTTTGGACGACTGGCAATAGTAAGAGCTACTTGAATAGGGCACAGGAAAGAGTCAACGACATCTTCGTGATTCAGGGAGAGGAGTAAATGAAAAAAAAGATCACTCGACGTGAATCTCCCACAAGTCGCGCAGGGTGAATCCGTCTTTGAGCTTCTCGATGGCCAGTCCGAGCTCCTCGGAGTAGACGGGACAACGGGACTGGTCAGATTTGCCGCCGTCGGCGAAATACGCCTGAAGGACGCAAGTGAAGGTCGGTGAGACAATGCGGAACAGATGGAAACTAACCGCGAAAGCGTCGGGGCGCACAGCTCGCGTGTCGATCTCGACGTCGTCCTCGGTCTGCTCGACGGTCTGTCCGACCGGCTGCGGCGTTCCCTTGACAAGAAAATCGCGAGTCATCGCTCTATGAAAATTGCTCGACAGCAAACCCTTACCGGTCGTTCCTTGACAAATTGCACACCGAAGATTGGCTTTGTCATAAACGCTCGCGCCATCTGCTGAATCTCCTTGCACACGCGCTGCAGTTTCTCTTCGGGATCTACTCGAAATCCTAGTACGTACTCCCCGCTCTGCAACATATCTTTGCTCGCATATACTCTCTCTCTCCACTTCTACACACTCACCTGCGCCGACGTCTCGATCACCAACGCCAGGCCGAACTTCGAATCACGCATTTTGCAGCTTTTCTGCAAGAGGCATTGGTAAAATCCCCTTTAAATACAAATGATAGAGTACCAGTTGCAAGTACGGCACGCTGACGTTGTACATGGCGTTCATAGAGGCGAACCAGACGATGCGCACAGTGGTGATTAACATGATGCCGAGATTGCCCTGATGAGGAAGTATTCGTTTAGCGCGGGCTGGTAGAATGAATCAATAATTTCTACCTGATCGCTGCTGAGGTTCCAGACGCCTTCGATGCGATTACACTGCTGTTCCAGAGGATTCGAGCGGGTCAATAAAGAAGCAATAGGAGACAGTTAAATATTGACGTACGGAATTAGCGGCTCGCGTTGTGACACCGCTGATGGCATTGTAACCGATACTGAGATTGATGCGCGGCATGTTGATAGCGTGCCATATAAGGCGAATATTGGTAACGCGAAGGACACCCTTGTCGCCGTTGTTGCCTTTGGTATCCTCGACATTGTCGATGCGCTCGATGACCGACTCGCCGGGCCGCAAACGCAAATATCTGCAACGATTACACGGTGCAACGCATGCAAAGCGACGACGTAAAGAAAACCCACTGAGCATCCAGATCGAACCGGATGTCCCGGTCCTGCCAAATGGCGTCAAACTCGGTTTTCTTCGACTTGCTCATGCTGCTCTTATGATAGTGCACTGGACGGTCGCCGCTATGCCGACCAAACCAACTGCAGTTGCCATGGAAACTGCGAACGCTCCCCTCATACCCTCTCGCCCACTGTTCGACGCTACGCGGGAAAACGTTTATTACTGATTAGTCAACGACGATCTGCGCAAAACAAAGTTCTATCACAATTTATAGCTGAAAATATAATCCCAACCACACGGACACCTATAATATACACCACACGAGGATAAAAAGAGGCACATTAATGTATCAGATTTGGTCACTTGGCGTCGCAATTGGCATGAAAAATGCAATACGACAGAGTAAAGCAAGTTCGAATTGAACAAGAGATATCTTGAAAGGTCAACAATTGTAGCGAAACTACAGGACATGCTAGAATAAAACAGCTGCTTTGTACCACCCACTAGTTACAAGCTACGAGACCGTACAACGGCCGAGCACAAGTCTCACTAATTAGACTCTCTAGGCGACGATGATTTTAGCTCTGAATCTGCTGACCGTAGGTGCCGGCGGGCGGCCGCATCTCTTTCGGCATGAAAGGCATTTGCAGCGGGCTGAAGGAGTAAAGTGGCTTGCCGACGTTCTTCCGGCAGTTCTCTCTCCTGACGCCGTCTCTGCGCAACGCCACGACCATCTCCGCCAGCTGCTGCTCCGTCACCCCGCAATTTTCTCGCAATATGTGACCTTCTTCTAGCGTTACGGCCATCGCCGTTCGGTCCTTACCACTCTTGCATGATATCAGCGAGATGCCTCCTAATGTGCGCGTCAACGCCACTGACATCTTGATGATCTTGATGTTCTTGTTCGACGGACACGCCTGCACCTAAAACACGCCGACCATTGTATCAGCAATGACAAGACTCTTATTCAAGCGACCTACCGACTGCGTCAAGTCGGCCACCATGTGAACGAGGGCCGATTCCTTGGGCTTAAACTGCCTGAACAAGTCGACGTAAGCGACGATGTCCGCCAAGGCCTCGAGATTGATGTGGCGCTCGAGTGATGGATCGCCCATGGTCTGGACGAAGCTGGCCTCGTAGTTGATGCCGACATTCCAGAAGACGGTCATTACACGAAACAGAGCGCCGTCGGCGAGACACTGCGGGAGGCGCTTGAATAGATTGTCGGCCAGAGGAATGCTGATGATCAGCTCGGCGCGCGTGCCCTCGACCAGCGGGATGCACGTCTGCGCTACGCTCGAAAACGATCGCACGAAGCGAAATCGAGCGATTTGACGAACTAATCGCCACGCCTCGCTCATGTCTTCCATCATGCCTGCAAGAAAACATACGCCGTTCATCAGTCCTACTCTCCTCTCCCCACGAACACACCTTTGTCGTCGCCGTGACACGATAGTAGCGAGCAGATATTGAACAACGGCCCGAGTTTAGGCCACGATTCGATGAACGATAGACTGGCCGATTCGGGCAGCAGCACGATGCGCGCCAACACCGACGTGCACACGGTTGTCAACGCCTGCGACAGTACGACGTCTGACCGCAGTTGACAGTGGTAGTGCAGTTCCGTGTGAACCATCTCCTCGACGGCGCCGCCCACGCCGGGAAATGTCGCCGTCCAGTCGTTGATAATGCCACGCAGCTCTTTCAGCTCGCTAAGCAGGTAGAAACCGGCGCGTCCGTTGTTAAACTTGTCCGGTTCGCCCGTCCAGTTGCGCTCGACTTCGACGCTGAGACTGCCGACGCGCTGCTTGAGCTCGAGCAGCACGGAGCGACGCGACCAGAAGCGCGCGTCGAGCGAGCTGTCGATCGCCTCGGCGCAACTCAGACCGCCTTCCAACATTCCACGCAGACGGCGCAGACCGCCGTTCTGGAAGCGCAACGGGACGGCGGCGCAGCAGCCGCTGGTCAGCGCGTCGAACGACTGCCAATCGCCCGATTCGTCGCTGTTGACGCAGAATCGTTGCACGTGCAAGTTGATCGGAACGCTAGCGAAGGCGACGCGCAATCGCTCGACCGATGACCGGAAGTGCGGCCCGGAGTAGGCGTCGAGAAACTCGAGCGCCTCGTTGTAGTACTCGATGTTGGCCGACAGCTGGCGAATGTGCCACTGTCTCACCTCGTGCCAACTCGTGGGGAGGTACTGCAGGCGCTCGTCGAACTCGGCTTTCAGTTCCTGCGACCAGCGTCGGTATAACTTGAGCAGCTGCGTCGGCAGGACGATGCTCAACTTGCTCTCGTACATCCACTCCTCGCAGGCGATCTTCCGCGACGGACCGTTGGGCGTCGGCAGCACGAAGTGGTGTACGCGCTTAATCGGCGCGGTCAGAATCGGCGCCAGCAGTTTTTCATCGAGTCCCGGAGGGGCGTTGCGATCGCTGCTCGCAACTTCTCCGCTCGACGTCGCCACCGAAACGCGTCCGCCTTGTGGCACGGACAGCGCCGTGACCCGCTCGACGAGTTCGTCCACCTGCGCTTGAGCGATTTCTCGGGAAGCGCCCGACATCATCAGCATCCACTCATCGCGCTCCTCGGCCGTGAACGTCGAGAAGTAAAACACCGTCGGATCCTTCTCGAATGACAGCGAGAAGCGAAACGGCAACGTCTTCGTCGGGTCGCATAGCTGAACCGTTGAGCGTTCCAAAATAACCAGACACGTGGCCGTCTCGTCCACTTTCAGCTGCGCACTCTCGACTGTGCAGTCCCAGAAGGCCAAAATGTTTCCGACCAGTTTCGTCTGAATCACACACACACCCACATATTTGAGAAACGTACGGCTAACAAAGTGCAGCCGCATCAAACTTGACACGATTACTCACCTGGATCGTAACGGGAACTTCGACTATGGAACTTGCTTCAACAGAAGACATTGACAATGAAGAGCTAGCCCGCAATGCTTCAGAATAGACCAGTAGCAGTCCTTGCTTATCGCTCTTTGTGGAAGCATGATGAATCCATGAGCAAATATCAGAGGCATTGGTATCCATCGAAGAAGACAGCGACTTGCTAAATAAAGTGCGCGCGTCCTAGAAGAAATGCTGTAAAGACAACCTTGGGGACATCATCAGTTCCTCGCGCGCAGTCCGTCTCTCGCAGGCGCATCGTTCCTGTCATGCGTTCAAGGCAAAAACCAACGAAGAGAAAGAGAGAAAATTTAGATTGAAAAAATTGCCCCACGGCTACCACGCGCAATCATACCGCCATCGAACTAGTCAGTCTAGGACGAGCGTAATTTTCCCACTCGTGTGAACACGCACAGAGTAGCGTCTTATTGCGCCTTTTCAATAGAAAAAAGTCATAAAAAGCGACACTTGAAAAATGTGTCACAATGCTTATCTGTGCCGATTGCTTGCCCTTACGGTCAACAATGGACGAAAAAGCGACAACGCGTGGTGTCGTTCATTCACACGGGCTATCTGTCGCGGAGGTGTTCCACCGACGACATCGATGTCTTTGTCGTCGAGCGTATCGTATATCTTCGATAGATTGCCTGAGTAACGACCTACAGTATTTGCGCCAAATTCGAACGCGCAAGAGTACACTCCGATAGCTACTAGCTACGCTCTTCAATCTGGCTTCTAGCGCTGGCTGTCTGGATCATAAATTTTCATCACGACAGGTTGCTAGTTGCATCGAAGCTAAGCGAGCATCCGCTAAGAATCACAGGCTCGATCAATGTCAATATCATGACTCGCAACTACAGACTTCTTCCATCGTCGAACGAGCATTCTTCGAAAGAAATGTCAATTCTGCATCTAGTTACCTAACTGTCATCCCAGTGTCAGCTAGCTGAGCAAACCTCAAATGAACAGAGTATGCCGCTTCAGATGCACATGACGTCGTCTTCCTTTTTGTAGATGGTAGAGAAACAGCGAAACTTCGCATGAATCGGTCCATTTTACTGTGATGCAATGCAGCGATCGTATGCAGAATATCATTTTTATTGTATTCACTTTTGTGCACTTGCACTGTCAACTGTACGCGAAAAATATGTGCGCGCCGATTAAGACTAACCGTTGCTACTTTGCATTCAAGCTTACGCTTATCATCGATTTCATTATCTAACTTTGTTAGAGGCCATGCTGAGAGCGATCAGGGCTAATGAAATAACGAATTTACAGTATTTGAACAGATTATTAGTTTTTCTACTAATAGATTATCCTACGTTCAACCAATCTTCGAATATGTCTGGAACAACGGATAGAGTATCTTTATTTGTAACGTTACAAATGGTTAATACGAAATGACTACAAAAATGTTGACCTGAATATATATTTACTGTTGCATTGCTGTTTTTGAGTCCGTGTAAGTTTATATTCTACAAAATAGGTTGATATAAGCGATAAGCTATAGTTCGACTGTTCTTGCAGACTAGAGCGGTTCATGAAACGCTATAGCTCACTTTTCGAGCAACGTTCTGCTCATTCGCTAAGCGCTGCCCAATACGAATCTATCAATGGTTGTCCGCTGGCCAAACAGTTACACCGCCGTCGATAGGAGTTACAAGTGCCGAAACGTTTTTGACGGATGCGCCAACAACGAATGATGACTGTGTGCTCGGTGAAAGGAAGTCACAGTTACTGTGTCGCTGCTGTTTGTCTGAGCGCCACTCAAGATCGGTAAATAGCTGCCGTTTTGGAGAAAAGCGGTAAAAAAGTGTTTGCAGCTCAAGTGGCTCGCTGACTGGTATCCTTCCTTGCACCTTGACCGTTCGCTTCAGAAGTTAAGTAGGTAGGATGGCGCGATCGAAATGTTCACCACGAGTACTATCACCAATTTTAATACGTTTAATTGCAACGGTCGGCGAGTTGCGTACAAAAGGAAGGACGACGCACTTACACTACGGATAACACAAATACTCGGTGGATGTCGCACCGTAGAGAAACAGTAATATATAGTTGAATCGTAACAAGCCCAAATTAAAACGACGAAGAAAAGTGGAATCTTACGGCATACCACGATCAATTTACATCGCTAACAGTGATTGCGCTTGGCTCCGGCGGCAACGGCTAATCGAAACAGCGGCATATGAATTGATCGGGACGAGACGGAGCTCTTCATCGATGTTGCGGGTTGATAGGCGCAGTGAAGGCTTCGGCAGTCATCGGTCGGTTGCTGCAGCGAGCATGGGTCAGCACATGAACAACACGAGCGAGTCAATGGCGCCGGAAAAGGGGTGCATGCAAGCCGACGCAGTTCCTTACCCCATTTCGTTCACAGTGTTGCCGAAACGCTCCCCCGTGTCCGTGCTCAGGGCCCCGGCACCCAGTCCGTAACCGACGCCCTTCGGCCCGTACTTGCGTCCGTGACACTGCTTGCAGTAGAGCTCAGCGCCGTGTTCTGCGACCGAAGTCGAGTCGAGCAGCTTGTTGCACATCGCTGAAGATTAGGGCGACAGAGTCGACTAAGTCCTTCACCGACAGCAAGAGAGATAGAGACACAAAGAGTGCAGAGAGCCGCGACACATAGGGACGACGAAAAGTGGCATGCACATGCAACACTGACTGCGACTTACGTCATCTCGCACACTTTGTTGCCGAACTGCTCGCCAGTGTCCATGGTGAGGGCGCCGGCGCCGATGCCGTAGCCGATACCCTTGGGACCGTACTTGCGTCCGTGGCAATGTTTGCAGTACAGTTCGGCCAAGTGCTCACAGCACGACACGGAATCAAGCTGCTTGTTGCACAATGCTGAAGCAGCACGCGTGGACAGCGTGAACGGACAGAACGAAACAAAAAAACAGCTCGACTGGACGAAGGAGATCACGACGGCGAGCCGGCAACAGAACGACGAAGACGACGACACAAAGGGTGCATAGACGGGACAGCGGGGCGAAGGAAGAAAGTGCCGATGCCGCCCTGTCGCGATCTCCTTCTACCTGGCTCATGCGCATTGCTCAACGCCGCTCTTACCGCATTTGAAGCAGAACTTGTGCCACTTGTAGCCACCGGCGACCATTTCCTCGGCCGCATATACGGACTTGCCGCATTTCGGACATTTCGCGTGCTCAACTGGCTTAAACGGCATCTTTCTCCCTTCTGCCCCGATTCTTTAGCACGCGCGGCTCTCTGCAACGGGCACCCTTACAGCATTTGAAGCAGACGTTGTGCCACTTGTAGCCGCCCGCGTTCCTCTCCTCCGCCGCGTACACCGATTTGCCACACCGCGGACACTGCGACGGCATTCTGGGTCACCTAAAGCCGCGCGCCGTCACTCATTCATTAGCTGCGACCACTAATTTAGCGCGCGACGACGACGACGACGACGATCAGCTCAACTACAGTGCGCGATACCGACAGACAGAAAGAGAGAGCCGCGAGACGAACGACGGGCGCGAAGAGTCGATCGGAACCGAGTGAGCAGAGTCGGCGGCGGCTCTGACCGGACGCCGGCGAGACAATCGACAGCCGACGAACCGGTCGGACGGCGCAGCGCCGGTCGAGTAGCCTCCTCCACACCAACAACTAATGCGTGCCGCGTCTGCCGACGGTCGACAGCGACCACGGCACGATCAGCGGCGCCCCCTCGGTGGGCTATTTTTAAGGCGCGCAGTAGCTGGCCGCCGCCAGCCGCCAACAGCCGTTGCCCGCTGAGTAATGCGCGCAGCCTCGCCGTGCTCCAACTTCGCGCCGTCTTGCCCGCCCGTGTTTGCCCGGGGCAGCTCTGTCCAACCGGTCCGCGTCGTAAACCTTTCCAGGACTTGCCCCCATTGCAAACAAAGCCACAAGCGGCCCACGACCGCCGTCCGGTCATCCCTCTGCTCTAACAAAAACCATCGCATCGTCTCTCAATCCGATCTCGTTGTTCAACTGCGCTTCGACCAAGCGAAACCAACGCGTGCGTCACGGCTTAAACCCCAGCTGTCGGAGCAGTCCCGCCCACTGCTGCAGCAACAGCAGCAGCATCCGCGGTCAATGACTCGACCGGGGGACCATTACAGCCGCGTCAGCGCTCAGCCGTACCGCCGTCATCCTCACGATTTTCAATTTCTTCACTCGCATAAAAACATCGACAAACGCAAAGCCGGACAGCCGCGTTAGAACTGCATTAGAGATGGTCCGCCATACAACTGCCTACGCCAAGCATAAATAAGCTGCCTATTATGTTTTTAGCGGTGAAGCTGAATATGTCTGCGAAGGCGGATCAACTGAAAACAATCGTTTGGCAAGAGAATGTGTTGTTGCGAAACTATTGTTTTCAGCTGATCCACCCACGTATGTGACGAAATAGTGCAATTTAACTGTTGAAGTCTCATATTACCCCTTCAGACGGGAACAATATAATAGGTGCGAATGAACTGCGCACCGCCTCAATGTTCTCAAAATGCGCAAAAATAAAATACCGTATCAAATAGGTCATTGACAACGCTCTGACCAAAACGAAAGCAATGTCACGTGCTACTAATAATATTCAATAGAACCTAGACGTGACCCTTCAGTGAAAATCGTGGACTGCAGANTAGCATTCTGCTTCTTCTTCAAGGTACTGAATTGATAGCGCGTTAAAGTTATTGCTGTGATGCTATAAAGTGCTCTAAAGCGCATGTAAGCTGTGAAAACATGGAGAAAGAGACAAAATTATGGCTGAAAGAAGGAGATTTGGTATTTTGGGTGAAGAAATCGTCGACGGCAACAAGCGACACTATATCTTCCAGTGCATTTGAGGACGCCGTTGTTGCAGTGGGTGCGAATGCCGTGTATCACGTGGCGCTGGTAGTTGGTGGAGGACAGCTGTTGGAGGCCGTTGAGGTTGTGCACGCGTTGCCGTCCAAGGGCGTCGTAAGGCAGACGTTATCGCAAGCAGCGGCGGACGGTGGGGCCGGAACGTACCTTGAGTTCTTTGCGGCCGACTTATCAGTTGATGTTCGCTATCAAAGCGCTCAGGCGGCCTTCAAAAAGCTAGGCGCTGCTTACAACGACGTATTTATTGAGACTTGTGTCGACCTGAAAGGTCAAGAGGCATATTATTGCTGTCAGCTGGTGCGAAAGTGCTACGAAGAAGCCGCAGGCAGGGCAATTTTTCCGACTCGGTTACTCAATTTTCGGTCGAGCGAAGGCGAATTGATTGAATATTGGGTGTCATATTTCGCGGAACGTGGACTAGAAGTACCAGAGAATAGTATCGGTAGTCATCCGCAGCAATTGCGCGACTCCGTTCTGCTACGCAAAATCGGCGAACATCGACTCTCATGTTTAGGACGCACTTTAACCATGGCCCGCTACGTTGTGCCCAAAGATGTCACTTCGGCGCTGAACTTCATCGCCGGCGCCCGCGTGAAGCCGTCAGGCGGCGGACGCTCATTCACGTTCGTGGAGGCGAGAACTGGTCTGCATTTTGTTCGCTGGCATTTTTTGCAGTTGTAGATAATGACTCGTTTGCAGGCAAGGCGTTGTGCGAGGTGCCGACGTCCGATGAGAAGCAGGTGGACGAGGCGGTGCGCGCTGCCAAGGCGGCGTACCCCGAATGGGCCGCACTCTCCGGTCTCGAGCGAGGAAAAGTCATGCACAAAGTCGCCGAAACCATCCGAGTACGCCTATTGTCGATTTCCCTTATTCTACTCCCTTCTATTCCTTCTTTTTTCCAGGAAAACGTGGAGCAGATTGCGTATTGGGAAGTTAGAAGCAACGGAAAATCCATCACTGAGGCTCGCATCGACATTCTCAGCAGCGCCGATACCTGGGACTTCTACGGCGGCCTGGCCCCGACTGTCGTCGGTACGTCTCGCGCGCTGGTGGAATGACGAACATCGTCGTGTTTCAGGCGAGCACATGCCGTTGGGCGGACCGACTCGCTACGCTTACACTCGCCGGGAGCCCCTCGGCGTTGTGGGAGGCATCGGCGCCTGGAACTATCCGTTCCAGACGGCGACTTGGAAGATCGCGCCCGCGCTCGCGTGCGGCAACGCCTTCGTGTACAAGCCGTCGCCGCTCGCGCCGATCACGGCCGTCATTTTGGCTGAGCTGCTGACGCATTGCGGAATCCCCAAGGGTGTCATCAATATCGTGCAGGTAAAGAGAAATACCCTTTCGACCCTTCCCTTTCTATGTGATGCCTTGCAGGGTGAGAAGGAGACCGGCGAGGCGCTCTGCCTCCACTCCGATGTCAACAAAGTGTCCTTCACCGGCTCCGTCCCCACCGGTCAGGCCATCATGAAGATGTGCGCCACGCGCAACATCAAGCCCGTCACGCTCGAGCTGGGCGGAAAGAGCGCGCTCATCGTCTTCGATGACGCCGACGTTGACAACGCCGTCGTCGGCGCTATGCTCGCCAACTATCTCACCCAGGGCGAGGTGCGTTTGCTGCTGACTACAATGACCTCATATTCATTTATCTTTTTCTGTCGTCTAGGTTTGCACGAACGCCTCGCGTGTGTTTGTGCACAAGAGCGTGGTGAAGGAGTTCACCGATAAGTTGCTCACGGAAGTGAAAAAGTAATAGTTTAAGAATGAAATGCCTTTCATTTTAAGACTGAGTGATTGTTTTCAGACTGGCAACGAAGGTGGGAGATCCGCTGCTCGACGAAACTCGCATGGGTACGACAGTTAGCATTGTCTTCGTGACTATGATTGCAGCTGATTGTGATTGCAGGCGCGACAATCTGCCAGGACCATATGAACAAAGTGCTCGGGTATATCGACAGCGCTCGCAAAGAGGTAGTCCATTTACTTCACTAATTGAGCTAATCAAGTGTTGTTGCAGGGCGCTACGATCCTGTTCGGTGGCGAGCGAGTGACGCCATCGGCGGATGAAGTGAAGGAGGGCTTCTACTTGTCGCCATGCGTCATTACGGACACGAATGACACGATGAAGGTGGTGCGCGAGGAGATCTTCGGCGCGGTGCTCCTCATCATCCCCTTCGACAACGAGGAAGATGCGATCGAGCGAGTGAACAACACGACGTTCGGACTGGCGGCGGGTCTCTTCTCGCGGTAATTTCTCTCTCAGTCTGTCTCTCATCTCAGTTCATCTGTCCTCCATGCGCCTCTTCAGCAACATGCGCCGAGCCTACCAGGTCGCCGCGCGTCTGAACGCCGGTACCGTCTTTGTCAACACTTACAATGACGTCGATGTCGCCGTTCCCTTCGGTGGCGTCAAGAACTCAGGTTTCGGACGTGAGAACGGTATGGCCGCTCTCCAGCACTACACCAGCATCAAGTAAGCCGACATTCTTCTTGCCATCTTCCTCATTATATTCTTTTGTCTTGCAGGAGCGTCTACGTCGACACTTCGGACAAACTTGAATCGCCGTTCTAGTCATCTTTTGTCTCAATGTAGCCATCGTGCAAGATCCTCTATTTTTATTTCAGAGTTCAGCAAATACTAGAACAGTTTAGTGCAATATGTCTTCCTAATTATACTCACAATTGTAGCAGCTCGATGCTTTCAGCGAAGGCATTTACAGTGGTACTGTAGAAATAAATACCATGAGCATTGCACTGTGTGACACATATCGGCTTGCGTTGCGTGTGTATCCGCTTGCATTCGAGCATTATCTGCTTGTCGATGAGCGATTTATCCATCGATAATAGTTGGTTAGAATGATGACCGAAGAATCGCCGAGCCGTATGGGCGACCAACGTCGCGGAGACTCTATTCACGCTAATGCGGTAGACGAGTATGAAGAACATCTGGAAGCTCCGCTGCTCGCACGCCCGCCTGGCACAGTCACGTTGCGTTTTGATGTTTTTGTTCGGTTCGTTGGCACCTATGGGATTTCAGGGCGACCAGAACGCTCATGAACTTTTTGAGAGGCATGATCGGTCCAGGATGTCTCGCTCTTCCAGTCGCTTTCAAGCAAGCGGGTCTTTGGGTATAGCATTAGAGCAATTTATCTCCAGCGCATTTTTTTATTTTTCAGACTGGTTTTATTCTTGTGTTCGTCTTGGGATTTCTCAACTATCATTGTATGAATATGCTTGTGCATTCCGCTCACTACCTCTGTGACAAGTATGTGCTCTCTCGCTAGGTATTTGCTACATTTAAATTGCAGGAGCGGAAAATTAGAGTTGGACTATGGTCATCTGGCGAAGGTACGAATCAGGCTAGTTTCCGTTCGTCGCCAGGCTAGAGATATAAATGAAACAATATAATCGATCGATCAACTTGAAAAAGG
>NIUQ01000138.1:14253-50408 GCA_002796945.1 Plectus sambesii | reverse complement strand
TTTGCTGTGAATTTTGATTTTAATATGAATATTATTTCAGAAAGCTGTCGATTATGGTATTTACCGCTGGAGACCGCACAGCCGAAAAGCGCTGTAAGCAATAGCGTGTGGAATAGACGTGTGAATTATAATGTCAAATTTAGGTATTTGGTGAATGTGTGCATTGCGATGCTGCAGATTGGCGTTGGCAGCGTCTTGTACGTTTTCATGGCGTCCCACATCAAAGAGGTTAATTTCGTCTTTGCCAAAAATATTTTGCACAAAACCATTTCTACTATTTTTAGGTGTTGGAACATTATGACCATGTTGTGTCCATGAACCTAACCACTTACATGTTAATTATATTAATCCCTTTGGTTCTGATCAACAGTGTGCGAACATTGAGAGTGCTAGCGGTGTTTAGCACGGTGGGCAATATCCTCATGGTCATCGCTTTTGTAATCATTTTTCAAGTAAGCTGTCGACTTTCAATCGCATCGACTCGCTAATGTACCTGATTCAGGCGTTGATTCGACCGGGCAATTTTCAACCCAATTTACCCAGCATTACCCACTTCAGTGAAATCGCAGTCGCGTGCGGCTCTATTTTGTACGCCTTTGAAGGACAAGCAATGGTACAGTTATTCTTTGCAATGCTATGCTTAATCTGCTTGATGGTTTTAATCGAATGTGACTTTTGGCAGATTTTGCCAATGGAGAACAAAATGCGCCATCCAGAAGACATGATACGTCCATACGGAGTGCTGTGGGCGGGCATGTCACTAGTGACGATCACATATGTGGCGACAGGCTTCTTCGGCTTCATGGTCTATGGCGAAGACGTCCAAGGCAGCATCACGCTCAACTTGCCCGATATTTGGTACTCTCGCGCTCAACAGCTATTGCTGTCAAAATCGGCACATATTCGCTTTCATTCTAGGGTGTACGACGTGGTCAAGGTGATCTTGGTGGTGGTCGTATACGTGGGCTACGTCATCCAGCTTTACATCGTGGTCGAAATGATCTGGCCGGCGATCCGTCGCAAGGTGCTCGGCAGGTACCAGTCTATCCATCTGCTACTCGAGTACGTCTTTCGCGCGCTGCTCGTCTTGCTCACGCGTAAGTCCAAGATTTGCACTACGTGTCTATCAGGTAAACTGCGCCAATTTCAGTGGCGATTGCTCTGGTGGTGCCCAAGCTGGAACTGATCATTCCCTTGGTGGGCGTCAGCTCGGGCATGTTGCTGGCGTTCGTCTTTCCTCCCATCATCGAGACTATGACCTTCTGGCCCGAGTGGGAATTGATGAGCAGATGGGAGATGGCTTTGCGAGTGGGCAAGAATGTTGTTCTCATATTTGTCGGTATTTTCGGTTTGGTTGTCGGCATGTCCTCGAGTATTGACAACATTATTCGCCACCACGATAGTTAAGTGATGTCATCTGTCGTGCATCAAAATATCGCCTGTGCCAGTTTAATAACGGGTGTTTATTCAAGCTTGACGCTGATTTTGCCTTTTATTTTTACACATTGCTATGTTCTTGTCACCGTTTCACTGATTTATGACATGTTGTTCTGCAAGCATATCAATTAATGCTTGAATGGTTTTTTCTACGCTTGGTAATAAAAAGGGTCTATTTCTTCTCAACATTTACATTCAAAGGTATATTGCTTACTCGTTTGAATAAATGAAATATGCTATTTCTGGAAGTTTTCGTACTGTGCAGCATCCGATCGTCGTCAGGCATCGCAATCAATGACATACATTCCATTCATGGTCATCATTGCTCATTCATTATTTTTTTAGCCGCCATGATCACAAATGATCTTTGGTGCGCCTCGCGCCCTCCCGGTACGTCGTCTCATGTGGTCATCGCATCGTCGGCCAGCGAATGGGAGGAGGCCTTCGAGTTGCTCATGATGGACATTCTCGACTTTCCCTTTGTCGGCATCGATTGCGAATGGCTCGCAAACGACTTAATCGCTGAACAGGCGCTTCAAGCGGCCCTCGAAGCGGGCTACTCTTCGACCCTGATCGACAATATTGAGAAACGGCGCGTCTGTCTGTTGCAATTGGCGACGAGTCAGGGCACGTGCGTGCTCGTGCGACTTTGTCTCTTCGACCAGCTACCGAACAGTCTGCGTCGTTTGCTGGCCGACGAAAAAGTGTGGAAAGTGGGCGTGAACACGCAGTGTGACAAAAAGCAACTGTTTGGATCGTGGACAGTTGAGCTCGAGTCGTGGGTCGATCTGCGCCATGTATTCAAAGACTGCGAGAGCGTAGGACTTGTTGGTCCGTATCGGTCTGACCGAGAGCTCGGTCTGAATGGGTTGAGCGAGCGCCTGTTGGGTCGCGTCGCCTGCGGCAATAAAGCCGCTATAGCGAAGAGCAATTGGGCCGCCGTTGAACTGTCCGCCGAACAAACGACATATGCCGCCGGCGACGCTCAGATAGGAATCGACTGCTTCATCGCAATGTGCAACGCCGTTTGGCCAGATGCTCGTGGTCAGCTGCACACCACCGACATTTGTGATCGATTCGAGGCTCACAAGTGCCGCCCCATCGCGCCGCCCTCGGAGAAAGCGAAGCGACGACGGGAAAAAACGACTGAAACTAGCGCCACTGAGCGACCTGTACGCGATCAGCTGGCCGAGAAAGCAAAAAAGATTCCGCAGCTGAGTCGCAACAAACCGCACGGGCGACCGCAAGGATCAGAGCTATACTACATCCAAACAAAGGAGAACCGCTGCGTTGTGTGCGGCTCGCAAGAGTGTCTGGTGCGCAAGAACATCGTGCCACACGAGTACCGCCGCTGCTTTTCCAGCGAGCACAAAAATCATCACAGTCACGATGTGGTGCTCTTGTGCGCCGTTTGCCATGCGCGCACCGACGCCGTCGACACCGAACTGCGCCGACAGCTCGCCGAACGCTTCGACGCGCCACTTTGCACAAGCCGCGTCGTCGTCGACAAACAACTCCATATGGTCGCGAAAGCGGCTAAAGCGCTCCTCAGCGCCGTCGATCGACTGCCACACGATCGGAAAGAGTTACTGCAGCAAGCGGTGCGCAAACATCTGGAGATCGATGACGACGCACCGCTCGAGCGGCACCATCTGCTTCAAGCGACCGCCGTCGACTACCGCAGCGAGAACGGCGACTTTTCATCGCACGCGAAAGTAGTCGTCGAACGCATCTGCCAGCAAAAGGAGCAAGGAACGCACGAGCTCGAGCGCATCTGGCGCGATCACTTTCTCACAAACATGAAGCCTCAGTTTCTACCTCCGATGTGGAGCCGCGATCATATGAAATCAGACTGCTAGAGCTTATAATCGAAACGCGCTGTGATTGCTATTCCAAACGGATCTATTCATTAATGTGACAGTGCTGGTTGGGCCGTTAATTGTTGCATGGAAATCGACGGAAGTGTATATTATTAATTGCGAAATGGCAACCGGATAAAGCGACAGGCAGAGCAGAATCGAGGAGTTCGAACAGAAACCCATGCAATTAAATGAACGCATAAAGCTTCATCATCAATAATTGGGCGGACAAATGCGCACGTAATATCAACAAGTGCTCGAATACTTGATGGAAGTCTGTTGAATACATATATGATGAATTGTAGCGGGTAAATTAGAGATTTTTAAGGCAATAAAGCAACCGAAACGGCAGCAGTCATCAGATTATTGCAGTGTACAATTCGCAAAAAACAAACGGTAAATGGACACGATCAAAGCAGTCTGTTCTTTCATAAGTTGGCAGTGCCTTTTAGCAAATATTTCAAGATGGGGCACCGCTATCGGGACCGTCGTAAGGGACGACCGACAGCGGAAACGGATAAAAATTCGCTAAGACTGCGAAAAATGATCGTTCACCGCATGCTTTCATCTTAAATACGTTATGTGACAATAATGGGATGATGATAAAATCCATTGATTAGGTTTATCAGAGGATCATGATGGAGGAAGGAGGAATGGGAAGCAAGAAAAAAGGAAGATTTCCTGCGATCTATCGTTGTGGACCGAAGATCTTCTTGTAATGCACCAAGAGAAAGTGAAGCACATATTGTTCCTGCTGCGGTAAAATGATGCCCTGTTGCGGACTGCCCGTGCAGAGCACCGTCGGAGAGAAAATCGTTGCTAGGTTCTCGAGCGTCATCTTGTTCGCCGAGCTGTTGGTCGCCACAACGTTCAGATGCTCGAGTAGCAGCTTCAAGGTCTGAACGTGCGCCGGCGGCATCTCCTCCACCGCCTTGCGCGTCGTCTTGATCCGGTCGTACTCGTTGCGCGTGGCGCGCAACGCCTGCGCCATCTCCCGATAAACGCTGAACGTGACGAGCGGCTGGGGCAGCAGACGAAAATACAGCTTCAGGAGGCCGGCCACGCTGTGAATGTCCTCCACGCGCGCCTGCGACAGATCCACGCGCTGGTTCAGCGTTCCGCACATGTCGAACGACTGGCGCAGTTTCTCGATCTCCTCGTGCGAACCGGAGATCCGGTAGATGCCCTCGGCGTTCAGGCCGCGTCGCTGCACCTCCATGATGCACTGCTCGACGACTGGCGGCACCAACACCGAGTGGGCCATGCATAGCGTCGTCAGGTCGACGGCGAACATCCGCTTGACGTACTTGAGATCCGGTCGGCAGTCGAGCAGCGACCGCTCGGAACACCTCTTGTGCGCCGCAAAGCCGCAGTCGTCGCAGCGCAGTCCTTGCTGCACCAGACCCCACATGAAATTGCGGCAATAGTCGCAGTAGTGGGGAATGCGGAAAGTGTGCGCGATGAAGCGATGGGCCTTCTGAGGGGCGTCGTTCTGCTCGCTCGACGACCACTGCGACGACTCCGAGCCGTGACGAGCCCGCAGTTGGTCGGCGGTCGGCGTCGCGCCGTTCAACGTCGGCAGCGGTGGACGCTGCTGACGACGCTGAGTGCCGATCGACTTCTGGTACTGGATGTAGGGCGACTCCTCGTACACCGCCTCGTCCGCCATACGCTTGATGTAGTCGGCGGCGTGCTTGTCCACGTACATCGAGATCAGTCCGTCGGCGACCAGGTCGTCCATCGAGTCGAAGCGCTTCTCGCCGACAAAGTGCTGCCCGTCGAAGAAGAGCTTGTAGTTGAGCGCTTTGCCGTCGAAGCGCATGCACAGCGTGTACGCGCCGGCCGACCTCTGCGACTCGCGCACCAAGTAGGCGCCTTCGCCGGCCGCAGCGAGCAGCTGCTCCGTCTCTTCGCGGTCGATCAGTCCATGAAATTCAGGTCCGTAGTATTTCGGGCGGTTCGACGGGGGGACTCCGCAGAAGACGGCGCGCGGCTTCGGGGCGCGTTCTTGCAGGAGGTAGAGGTTCTGCTTCCAGTAGCCGCCCGTTCGACCCTCACGTGCGCTCGCCATCGACGGCGATCGAGAAGGCGACGGCGTTGGGTCTTCTGGCTCATCAAACGTCCGCCTTCGGTATTCTCTCGACATGCCAAATGATGTGTCTCTCTGGAATCAAAAAAAATCAACTGACGCGAGTTATTCAACGGTATTACACAGCCAGTAAAATCGCTTTTCTGAGAACATAACTGTCATGATGAGGGTACATTTGCGAACTAACACGATGACTAAAACAAAGCCGGAAAGTCAAGGAAGTCACACGCGAATGACTAATGAAAGAGGTCGTCAAACTTTACTCCCACCCCATCCAGCCAGTTTGGTGCCTCATCGACGAATACGTACATGATACGTCACTGCTGTACAACGTAACATCTTCCGCTTGTCGTAGGCAAATGAAAGGCGAATCCGCCGCTCGACAAGCGGTATTCGCGCCGTCATGCCACCCGCCTAAGCCTAAGCCTATTACTGAGCCAAAAATTACACAATCGAAATGTTTCATCGATATTGTGACTATCGTTATTGAGACTGGTACGGCTGACGAATCCTGTCCATATTCGGATGCTCGTTGGCCCGGATTCAATTTGTGTTAGGATGTTACAATTGTGGCAATTGTAAGACAATACTGGTATTATTGGCTGAATAGAAATCTGAGCATCAAACAGGTGGTTCGCACCGACCGTACGCGCGCGCGCGTTCGATTTCGTTCGGGGTTGAAATTTCAGTGCCGGCGCATGCCTAGGCAAGTTTCGATTTGGTGATGTACATAATTTGAAAGAAAAAATGAATCGAACAAGAAATCAGTCGACAATTTCGACGTCTACACGCAGCGGCAGCGATTCCGATGTTGCAATGTATGTATTGACGACGGAGGTGGAGGAAAATGAGCAGTTCTTCGCCGATCAGCCTCTTTCCGACCGTGAAATTGCGCTTCAGCACGAAGCTTATGCGGTGCGTTTTTTCAATTTAATAAAATACTTCTGCTTATTTCAAGCGGTACTCATGTAGCCTAATTCCTACACAAATAAAACGGCAGAAAATTTTGCTGGGCGCTTTTATTGCACACTGCAATCTCGAGGACGCAACGTCTTCGTTATACCCGCTTTCCGAGGTCCCATCTTCCAGCATTTAAGCGATCTCAAGTGCAAGTAAGTATGTTTTCGTTCTTTTTTCACGAAAAATATTTCCTTAGCTTGAAAATACATATGAAATTTTATACTGCAAATTATACTTTAGTGCAGCTATCTCTTCACTTCCATATCGATACTTTTCATTCCAATCGAACTCGAATAAGTACAGAAATAGGATTATCGTAGCTTTTTTACTGAATCTCAACGGGCTTCACATTTTGAAGTTTTAATGTTGATTAAATATTGCAACGTATTGTTTCTAACATTTTGTTTTGTAGGCTTTATGGACCTCCGATCGTTCTGCAGTATTTGCATAAGAACACTCATCTCCCCCGATGGTCTCATCCAGTCTTCTCGGAGACGATGCGCGGGGCGGTAGTGTGCTTCACTGGAATCGACAGGAACGAAAGGGTAATCTTGTTATAATATTGGTCAATGTTATGCGATTTGTTTCAGACCGAAACAGCGCGTTGTATACAGTGGATGAGCGGAGCATTCACGACTGATCTCAATGTTCACACGACGCATCTCGTCGCCCTCGAATGCGATCCCAAATCGGAAAAGTACCAGGTCAGTCAGACGCATTCTATGGCGATTACATACTCACGAAAATTTTAATTATTATTGTTTACGGAATTGAGGCCAATTTAAGGAATATCCATGATTGAACTCTAAGAAGATTTTAAAATCCTGCAGGAAGCAGTTTTAAATAGTTGCTTTCAGAAAGCCACTGAACACCGACTGCCTGTTCTTTCCATCGCTTGGGTGGACGCGGCTTGGACCGCTGCCAAAGAAAACAGCGAGGTGTCGTACGTGACCAACGAGCTAGTCGAGAAGTTTGCGCTGAAGCTGTTCGACAAGTTAGTCATGACTGTTTCGGGCACGAGCAAGGAAGAGCGCGTGGAGATTTCGCGACTGATCGAGGCGCACGGCGGCCGCTTCACCGGCGAAATGCGTAGCGGCTTGTGCACCCATTTAATTTGCGACAGCACTACTGGCGAGAAGTACCGGAAGGCGCGCGCTTGGGACAACATGTTCATCGTCACCAAGGCCTGGCTCATCGATTGCGTCGAGCAGGGCTACCGACTCAGCGAACAGCGCTACGAACCCTCTCGCAAACTTCTCCTACCTTCGTCCAAATCCAACCGTCCCACACGTTCGAGCGTTTCTGAAGCCGCCGACGCTCGGTCGAGCACTCCCCAACCCGACGCTCAGTCGATGCCCGACCCCGACTTCAGCGCCATTCCTCCGTACGCTTCGGGACTGGGCATGTCTCAGATGGCCGACGCGACGATGAATGCCGAGTCGTCGACGACTGCGATGGCTTCGCCGACGCCGGTGAAGGCGCGAGCGGTGGGCGCTAGAGCGTCCTCTAGCAGAACGTCGGGCAAGCGACTGCAAGATGTGTCCGTAGCGGCGCTGGACGTGTTCGACACGTCGACGGCGACGACGGGCGACTGTCTCGAAGGCTGCCGCATCCTGGCGGTCGGCTTCAGCGGCGCGCGACTCGACAAGATCAGAAAGATGATCAACGCCGTCGGTGGCACGCGGATGAACAAATTCGATAGCCTTGTCACGCACGTCATTGTCGGCAACGAACACCTCGATAGAGCCACTTCCACCGCGCTCAGGGACTATTCCGGCGCCGTTGTCACCGCCGAATGGCTCGTCGAATCTTATAAGAAGCGCAGACCTCAGCCACCCAATGCCTTTGCGCATCCCGTTTGGAGCAGAAAGAATGACATACCGGAAGAAGACAGTCGGTAGGTGTTATCCATGTGGTGGTGTATACCATTACCACTTATTAATGATGCATTCCTAATCGAACAGGACGTTTAAAAATTAGCTAAGATACTTTGTTGAATTATCTTCGTGATTAATTATCCTCTTTGATTGGAAATGTACACTTATTGAAGTGGAAATGGTATAGAATAATGTGATTGCGTTAATTGTTTAGACGTTCAACGAATGGCAATTCGACGGCTCACGAGACGATTGAAAGAGATAGGGTCCCTGCAGATAGTGTACGAGAAGTCGTTCACATGGACTTCACTGAAATTGACGAGCAGGTAATTTAGCACGAACAGAACCTCATCTCGATGATTTTTTGCGCCATGTAACGCAAGATGTGTTTTAGGCACTCGTAGACGCTGCGGACGCGTTCGAGGCGCGAGCTGCGACCGCCGCGCCGGTCGACGCCGCAGTCACCGAAGTGGACGATGAACAGGATAAATTTTTCGCTAACTACACGTTCAGATTGACGAACTTCAATGAACAGGTAGCAGAAGAAATCTGCAATAGAATCATCGAACTCGGAGGTATGAATATAGGACCTTTTGATATATTGATGATGGAAACGCGAAGGCTTTTAGGAACGATTGTACCGGATGGTTCGGTGACAGTGAATATGCTCGTGTGTCCTTTGTTGGACTACGAAGCTGCGCCCATGGTCGCCGCCCATCTCAAATGCGAGCAGATTGTAACCATCGCTTGGCTGGTTCGTGGTGTCTTACTTTCTTCTCTTCAACCACTACTATACACTTTTATTTTCCAGCAAATATGTGACGAGATGAGCAAGTTTGTCGATCCCGATAGCAATCCCGTATTCCGTCCCATCCCCGCTGATCCTAATTCCGAGCTCCTCAAGGGTTGCGTCATCACTATCACGGGCTTTCTGGGCGTTGAACGAAGTGTCTACATCGAAATAGCCCGAATACTGGGTGCCAGGTAGATTTAATACACATTTTTTATAACTGTATTTTATGAAAGAGTAAATATTTGACAAGTTCTTAACATCATCGTTCGCACATTTTTCAGCTTTCAAGAGACGCTGTCGAAGAACGCCAGGGACGGTCTGAAGGCAACGACGCATCTCGTCGTACGCTCCACTGAAAGCGAAAAGTACAAACGTGCGGTGCTGTGGGGACTGCCCGTCGTCGACGCCGGCTGGTTGCTCCAGTGTATGCTTTCCAACCGCCTTGTGGCGTGGCAGCGGTTTGCCTTTCAACCCGACTCCGTTCCTCTCGGCGCATTCGGTTGCCGATCGGACGATCACTGGCGCTTGTCGAATGCCAGTAATGCTCGAGATTCTCCCGTCATGGCGACAAATCATTCTGCTCCTCTAGTGGAAGAGGAAAAAGTCAGCGAAAGCGTTGCCACCAACTTTCGCAATCGCAAATCGGTCACATCGACCGCCGACTTCGGCCGGTTGCCGGCTTCATCGACGCCGGTACATGCTCGAATCGAGGTAAGCGCAAGTGGGGATGGACAAGATTTTAAGCTATTGCTTGCAGTCGCTGCGTTCCGGTCGAAAGCGAAGCGCCCCTGGCGGTACTCCCAACGGCGAACCGCTGATCGACACGCCGAGCAAGTTCCTCGACCCCGACAAGCCGTTCAAACCCGCCTACAATTTGAAGAAGGCGCGCGCCTTCATCGACGAGCTCGACTCTCCTCAGAGCAACAACTCTTTCGGATTCGCGGTATTCGGCGCCCTCAATATCCTACGTACTCTTCTCGTGTTTCAGTCCGTGTCTCAAGTTGGGCGCGTCCTCGAGCAAGCCGCCATCAGAATGGGTCAGGGGATCAATCTCGACAACATCCCGTCACCGATAACTGCCAACGAGTCGGCCAACCATGTAGGAGCTTATATGATTCGCCTGATTGTGATGTCGCTTAGTAAACTGTTGTTTCAGCTGGACTCTGCGAGGGAATCCTTCTCTGAGCGACATCAAAAGATCGCCGATTCTAAACAAACGCCGAAAGATCGGACGCCTGAAGAAGACGAACAGCGGCGATGGAGTCGTATTCACTTCTCTTCTTGTAGGACAAGCCTCGGATGACCAAGATAGTGAAAGAGCTGGGCGGCGTGGTGCTCGATTCGAAAGATTTCGATGTGTCGTGCTCGCATCTGATCGCCGGCAGCACGTTTCGAAACGAAAAGCTGCTCGGTTCGATAGCTTCCGGCAAATGGGTCCTGCAGCGTTCGTATCTGGATGCTTCTTACAAACAAGGATACTTTGTCAACGTACGTTTGTCACCGGCTCGCCACTTCACTTCTATAGACTTTTATTCAAAATTTAGGAGGCCGACTACGAGTGGGGAAACGAGAAGCTAGCCGTCAGTTTCAAAGACGAACGAACGGCGAAGTTGGCCGCCGCCTGTAAGAGATGGCGTATCCGCCTGACTGAGGTTGGAAATCGTGACTCTGGTGTGTGTGCTCATGTTCTTCTCTTGCAGCGCGGCAGCACGGGGGCGTACGACGGTTGGCGCTGCGTGCTGTTCGTGTCGTCGAACAAGATGGCGGGCATGCGACGATTGTTGCACAGCGGCGGCGGACAAGCCTGGACGAGGTGATTGCTTCGCTACTTTACTTTCTTTTCCTCCATTCGACAGAGTTATTTCAGAGATGAGATCACATCGTACGATAACATTACGCACGCGCTTGTTGACAATTGCTCAGCATGGCGCCCCAGCGTAAGTCTGCCTTATTTCTTCATTCTGTCCCACGATGATATACCAAAAAGCTCCGTTATTCAGGAACTCGATGCCTTAATAGCGGCCGGTGTGCGCTGTTACCGATCGGACTTCATCGCTACGTACTTGATGGAAGAGCCAATCGACGATCGCGCCTCTTATTGGCCAGAATATCGAGCGGCCATCGATCTCACTCAGAAATGACTTGCTCAATCAACTACTTTCACTTATTCTCATTGTTAACAACGCGTTTCATTGTACAACGATTCTCTTTTGTCAATACGTAAAGCTATTGTACTGTTCAGTTGCTCACCGACAACGTCCCTGTGCGTTTATTAAAAGTTTGATCCGTTTAATGGAGCTGTGATGACTGGAACTGATGTTGCTAATCCATAATCAGCAGTTGCTGACGTATTGTGACTCGACACTAAACTTGCCCGATCACTTTTAAATTTGCTTAATTAATGATAGGTGGAGTTGGGATGTTGCGACTTCGCGTTGGGTCGCTTTTCGGGCGACTGGGCGAATGCCAGAAGCGAACATTCAAGAAATATCCGTTTCCTGTGACATTCGAGAGTAAGTCGATGAGTTTGGTTGTTTGCCCGGTAAGACGAAGCGTTTAGATGTTGTATTCCCTCCGAACGGCAAAATGAAGTTGCCGACGATGCCGAGCGAGCCGACTTACAACCCCGAGCTGGGCGAGGAGCCGTACAAGACTTCGCATCGGTTGATCGAAGCGCGCGGTCCCGAAGAAATTCACACCGAACTCATTCACAATCAATTTGGCTTGGCGGTTGGTTCAGTTTTCTTTCTTCCACCAATCGATAGACAAATGTTAAAATGTTTGCGCTCTCTACTTATGCCAATAAAAGCGTTAAATTGTTTTTGTATTTATTAATTGAACGTCTTCAGGCAGTAAATGGCGGCTTCCTCGGTGCAAACCACTTGAAGATGCTGGAAGAGCGCGTGAACAAGAATTTGCGCGAGAAGCAGTTTGCGATTTGGCGCGTGGAAGAGCCATGGCTGCCTCGCACAAAGAAATCTCAGGGAGCGCGACTCGGAGGTGGCAAAGGTCGCATTAAGCGCTACGTCACTCCCGTGCGATCGGGGCGCATCATTCTTGAAGTTGGCGGCTACATCATTGAGCCAGAGGTCAGTCGCCAATTTCCCAACGCCATATACCTTTCGATTTATTTTTTAGGCTCGCTCCTTTTTGTGCTACCTCGCCGACCTCCTGCCTATGAAAGCAGAATTCGTCAGCGCCGAGATCCTTCAACAACGGCGCGAAGAGGAAGAATATATTCGTCGCGAAAACGCCAATCGATTCGATTGGGATATGGTTATGCGATATAATATGCAGAATTGTACCAGCTGGCTGTCCAGCTACGACCTTCATTGGCGCGGCAAGTTCAAGTGATATCTTTTCTGCTCATGTGTGAAAGCAAGTTTTACTGTCTATATGCAATAAAAGGCGAAATAGCGAACCATAAAATAAAATAACTATAGTCGCGATTTAAATTCGTGCTTTGCAATCGCTTCGATGTGCACCTCGTCGGGACCGTCGGCGAAACGCAGAGAACGCGCCCAAATGAGCATGTTGGCCAGAGGGGTGTCCATCGTGAGGCCCATCGCGCCGTGAACTTGAATCGCCCTATCCACAACTCGGAAGGTCACGTTGGGAACGATGACTTTGATCATGGCGATTTCTAGCGCCGCTCCCTGCAATTGTCAAGTCAGAGGGTTTGCGTGCGTAGGTTTGTGAGGCGCAAATTACCTTCGCTCCCGCCACGTCGATCATATGCGCCGCTTTGAGCACGAGCAGTCGAGCTTGTTCTATTTCGATGCGCGATTGCGCCACTTCCGCGCGCACTGTGCCGAACTCCGCCAATCGCTTGCCGAAAGCTACGCGATTCAGCGCCTGTATCAGATGAAACATTGCGTATGAAAAGAACTCCAATTATTAGCGTCTAGCAAATATCTCACCCGCTGTTTCATCAATCCCAACGCCCGCTCGCAGTGACCGAGCAGTCGCATGCAGTGATGAATGCGACCCGGTCCCAGTCGACCTTGAGCGATCTCGAAGCCGCGTCCCTCACCCAGGATCAGGCAATCAACAGGCACACGCACATCCGTGAACAGAACTTCGCAATGACCGCCTGCAAATTTACTTCCTCATCTTTCTCCTGTCCCAACAAATATGAAATGCAACGGTCCTACCAGGCGCGTCCAAAACTCCGAGTACCGGTAGAGGACGAATGATTTTCACTCCCGGCGTGTCCATCGGTACGGCGACCATGCTTTGTTGGCGATGACGCGCCGCATTCACGTCCGTTTTCCCCATGAAGATGCAGATCTTGGTGCGCGGGTCGGCGGCGTTCGAAGTGAACCACTTGCGCCCGTTCAGCACCAAATGGTCGCCGTCGCGTCTGATCGACGCTTGAATATTCGTCGCATCCGAAGAAGCGACCGCGGGCTCCGTCATCGCGAAACACGACCTACACGCGCTCTGTTCGCTTAGTCCATTCGTAACGTTCAAATGTTACCGTATCTCTCCGTCGAGCAACGGCTGCAACCAACGGCGTTTTTGCTCCGCCGAACCATACTTGAGGAACACTTCCATATTACCCGTGTCAGGTGCGTTGCAGTTGAATACCTGAAAGAGCAAAACAATGAAACGAAAATAATAATCAAGCGAACGAACCTCCGGCGCAAATATCGAGCGGCCCATTTGTTCACACATGTGAGCGTATTCGACATTGTTCAGTCCGGCGCCGTACTTGTGCTCCGGATCGACCGAAGAAGGAATGAAGAGGTTCCACAATCCTTGTGACTTCGCCTTAGCCTAAAGGGCAGCAGGTGACGTTTCAAAGAAAACACACGCCATTTGCGCACCTTGAGCGTTTCAATCGCCGGATTGGGCGTCCACTGGTCCTTGCCTTGCGCGTACTCCAGCAATTGTTCCTCGATGGGCAAAATCTCTTTTTCGATGAAATCTTTCACGCGGTCGTAATAGTCGCGCGCCTTTGCAGGCAGCGCTTCCGGGACGGTCGGGAACAAACCTGACATTCACATCATATCAGCCATGCCGATAAACCGCGCATTATCAAAATATATTACCAAACTGTTTCTTCGACTGAGCAGCGGACATTGTCGGATTTTGCGCGCTATTTCCTTCGATCAGTTTCCAGCCGATATTGGCGATCAATTCGGGTGCAGACTCGAGCAGATGCGCTTGCGAAGAACTCGCCTGCCCTAAACACAACCGGGTCTTTAGAGTAACAATCAGCCGTCCCAGCGGACCCAGCATGATACGTGCAACGTACTTTGATCATCGCGCGATGCGATGACGATACCACAGAGAGCGATCAAACGACAACATCAATACAATTGTCTTTGCGGACATCAAACTAACAATGATCAATTGCAACCCGATGTTCTGCTCACCTCCCAAGTAGCGCTTGTAGACGCCCTGCACAATAGCGGCGAAACGGAAACAGACAAAGGCAACGTAAAAGGTGAGAAGTTCATCGGAGATCGGCCCCTTGCCCATGAGGCGACAGTAGCGTTCAACGAACTGACGCACAGTTGGAATGCCCATTTGCTCCAACTGATCGATCAGCGGAAGCAAACCTCAACCGAACGATGATGCGTTTCAATCATATTTCACCACCGCTTCATCTCACCAACTATTGGCGGAGGGTCGCGCCCTTTGAAGTGGCTGAAGAGGCACGTAGCCAGGTCGGTCAACGGGTCTCCGAGAGTGGAAATCTCCCAATCGAGCACGGCCAACACTCGCGGCTCGGTTGGATGGAAGATCAGGTTGTCCAGTCTGCAGATAAGGTAAATACTCACTAAACTCTCTTTTCTTTGGTATCGTTATACCTGAAGTCACCATGGACGAGTGTGCAATCTTCCTGCTCGGGTAAGTGGTTGGGCAACCAGGTGGCAAGCTTGTCCAAAGAGGGTACACTCTTCGTCTTGCTCGCTTCGTACTGCGTAATCCATCGCGTCAAGTTTCGCTTCATGTAACCACCTATAGTTGCAAATTGCAAATGGGATGAAAGAATGGAAGCGCGTACCCTTTTTGCCATAGGAGTCGAGACCGGCAGCGGAAATGTCGACAGAGTGAATGGCGGCCAGAACGCGATTCATCTCGTTGTAAATGGCGGAGCGCTCCTTTGGACTCATCCCGGGCAGCTCGACGCGAGTGAACACTCTCCCACGAACAAACTCCATCAAGTAGAACGGTGTGTCAAGAACACTGAATTCCTTCACTTTACTAAGTACATCAGAGAGGAGTGTTACCTCAAATCGTCGCAATACAGAAACATTTGAGGAACGGGAACACCGTGCGATCGAACGGCGTTCATTACGTGATACTCGCGATCCACCATGTGAGCCGATGGAAGCAATTTGCCTGGCTGAAAACCGAATAATAAACGAAATAAAATGTTGAGCATACCGGCTTTTTGCGCAGCACGAACTCGCTGTCACCGACGCGAACATAATAGGTCGGATTCGATTGGCCGTGTGCAAACTTTCTCAGAGCAATGTCTTTTCTGTCTCCGGTCACCGGTAGCTTTTGGCAAATGAAGTCGGCCAGCTTTTCTCTCGGCAGATCGAGGGCCTTGGGCACCGACGTTGTTCCCGGAATGTAGCCTTTCAATGGAAATCCCAACGCGGCTTGCAACTCGCTCACCGCCTTTGCCGGATCTTTCACCTGAGAGAGTTGAGAATAAATACATCATCGAGTTTACAGAACCTCACTTGAATCGTGTGGATGCCCAACGCCTTTGCCGATTTTAGGTTCACTCCCAAATCGTCCAGAAACACCGCCTCATTTGCAGCAACGTTCAACTTGCTCAAAGCAAGGTTGTAAATATTTGCATCCGGCTTGCGCATTCCAACGCGACACGATTCAATCACCTGCGAGATAATAATTTCAAATCGATTATCAAGGTGGAATTCGAACCGTGTCGAACAGAGAGGCGTCCAATGGATGTGTGGAGAGCGACTGTGCGCTATCTCTCCAGAAGTTGTTCGTAAGAAGCGCAACTTTCAGTCCTTCCGCTCGGATACAATGGATTGCCTCCAGAAAGAGTGGATTGATTTGCGTGAAGCGGCCAGATTCAAAGAGCCCCTTCGAAATGATCCCCAAAGTTTCTGGCGACGCATGATCATGCTGCAAATTTTGTTCAATAAAGCAGAGTAAATTGCAAATAAATAAGAATAGTACATGTTTTCGATAGAATTCGCTGTAGAGCGGTTCAAACTCCTCTAGCGTAGTCTCTCCTCGTTCCAATTTTTCAAAGTGCTTGATGACATCGTCGCTCAACAATGTATGGCCTACCGAGCCCGCTTTCAGTCCCAATGTTTGCTCGAATTCTAATAAAGCAATGGATAAAAGTCGGAACAAGGGATGAATAGAGCAGTAATCGTACTAGCCCAAAGAACCGCCGGGTACGGTAGCAGCACGCCACCCATGTCAAAGATGACCGCCTTGAAGGGTCGACGTTGAGCAGCAGAAGAAGATTCGGTCGCCATCGTTGCTCGACCGACGAATACTAACCGCCCTACTTGTCGCAGCGCAAACATCTGCCGCACTGCTGTCAACACAGCAAGTAATGGAGGCGCACGCGTACCGAACGCCGAAATCAAAGAACGATCATTCGGTATGAGTGTTGGGTTCGTCTAACCGTACAATGTTCGCATCTCTAACTCTCATTGCCATCTTTCATTCGTCTATAATCAATCCTTTACTGTAAATGCAAACAAATTACACAAAGACTTTCAAATCACAGCGCAATCCAACATCGTCGAACTCCAGTCGACATTTTTCACCATCATACAGCAGATCATCGATAAACTTAAGTACCGGAACTAGCGAAACGCCAACGTGGAACGAACAGTTAAGCTGATGAATGGCGGTCCAACGAAGCATCATCGAAAGGATCGCTCATAAATCATTCAAAAAATCAGAACAAAAACCGACGATATTTAAACTATGATAATACCCCTGCTATGAATACCGAGCGAATCATACAAGAACCATTAGAGCACAGTCGATAGCTCTTCTTCAACACCAAACAGTTACATAATTAATGAAGAACTCAAATTTTCTACAGCTATAATGTACAACTGTGGATGACCGGCTTAGTATGACGGTAAAGTGCAGTTGCCGGATTCAACGCAGCACACTTGCTGCAGAGTGGTGATAGTGTTTTGTTCCTTGTGGTTGAAGTACTCAAAAGTGACGGTGATATCGAACTGTAGATTGACATACAGCGACGTAATGTGCCAAATAGTTGCGGTACAATACTCACTGAAATATGTAATCGATTGCGACGAGGATTGCAAAAAAATACAGGGTTTCTCCGAAAAACCATTTAGGCAAAGGGTTGGTATTTCCTTTAGTGTTACTGTTTCTACACTAGTAATGGTGGTTGATACGGAAAAGATTGAGGTTCGCGTAAAATTCTTCTTTCCACTACTTCATAGGCTATCTGAGAGGGAGAATGTAGTACTACACGAAGAAAGATACCATCTGAGAGGTGGTTTTTCGGTATGTGGGGGGGGGAAGGCAACAGAAAAAGGAACGTACAAAACAGTGCCGGTTAAAGTGACAGAGTTGTTGAAGACGAGCACGCCGTTGTCGAATGTGAGCGGACGAACGCTCAGCCCCGTGCGGTTCCACCCGAATCCCACCACGTCCGTCGACCACGGCTGGAACCGCGAGATGATCGTCGCCGACGCGTTCACTACTCTAACCGAGTAGTAGTTATTGTTGGTCACATTGATTGAGTTCTGCAGGCGTAACGTTACTCTTATTCACTTCCTTTAATTATGCATTCACTAACCAAGAAATGGAAACGCATTCGCTTTTCTGTGCTTAGGAATTCGTCGATGAACACCTCTTCGATAGGCAGATGGCCGCTGACGACGTCGACTGAGCGCGGAAATAGGAAGAACATTGCCGTCAGCGCGATCAACACGCAGATTCCAATACCCAGAGACACGAAAAGCCATCTAAAAGTGCAAGCACTTTGTCAGTACTCTTGGGAGACGCTATCCTTTCTTACGTCCTTCGCGGCTTCAATCGGTCGTCTGACACCGGAATCAGAGCTACCAACTCACGTTCCAGTTCTGAAATTTCAACAACCGTCAACCACAAACAGCCTTTGCTTGGCGATTTGAAGCTAGTCATTTTATCTGAACAGTTTCTAACAGTGTGACAATGTTTGAGCGATCTAGAAGAGCTCGATTCAAGTTCAGATTGAAATTTAAAATATAGCAAAGTTTACGAATCGGCCTAATAATTGTTGTTTCTCGAATACTCTTAGGCGCAAGAGTTCTCGCAGTTATTAGCAACTATCGTCTTTGTACGCTGTTGCTGCTGCTTCTTAAATCTGACTTCTACTCATAATTATTGTTAGATTAGAAAATTACGCAAAAGGATAAAATAGAATAGACGACCTTTGGGAATGCGACCAGAACCCTTGCACGAGGGACACGGAACGGATCCGCCCATAAGTTCCGTATAGCCAAAACCCGATTGTTGCGCCTGTCGATGATTGCTCGCCTGCTCGCCATTTAACAAAGGTCCATCTCGGTCATGTATCAAACCGCTCGTCGAGCTGTAGCCGCCATCATCCGCCCCCGAGTTAGATCGGAATCGCGCAGGCAGCTGCTCTCTTAATCCACTCCACCATAGGCGTACTCCACTCATCGCCGTATTATTTTATAAAGCCAGTTTCCTTTGACTGAACTGCCAGCTTTTTGTTTTATTTCAGTTCTTTCTTCTGAAACATACTTTTAACAAATCGTTGCTTTGCAATGTTTACAAACTCAATATATCACAGTTCAATCATATAGATCTATTTCCCTCCCACTAAGAGATCAACAGCATCGCGTATCAAATTTTCACGAACGATGTTGCTGATCTGATCACCTGCCTAGATGGTCGGTGTAATGGCAATGGGAATGGAGGTCGAACCTGGATGGGGGGACGGAAGGAAGATTGGGTACGAGATGGCACCTAGTCATCAGCTGATCATTGAAACGAAAATGTCGCACATCTCTGCACTTTCCATAATGTGCCGTGGGGGTAATTGATACACAGCAACATTTAAGGAACTGTAACAGCTAAATTTTGCAACNGGAACGAAAATGTCGCACATCTCTGCACTTTCCATAATGTGCCGTGGGGGTAATTGATACACAGCAATATTTAAGGAACTGTAACTGCTAAATTTTGCAACAAACAATTCCTTTTTCGATACTAATATGCATTTTGACAATCTGAAATTGCTAAAGCACCTCTCGATCCTAAAAAATGCTTCCTTTAAGTTTCTTTTCGTAGAAATATTTAGACTTATCGATGTTCGTATTCGTAATATACCAGTGCAAGAAATGTGCGAACATCTTCCAACGGCACTAAAACAGATACTATAAGGGGGAAACGTTACAGAATACGTGGCGCCCCTAAAAAAGGCGATTATTACACCGTGACTAACCGGGAATTATAAAACAGTACGGTGTCGGGGCCGGCTGACCGATGGTTGTTCGACGAAGAGGAAAACCGGCAAAGACACGAAGGACATCACAACAGATAGACGCGGCGGACGGTAGCGCGCATGTACGGCAAGGTGCCAATTGCATAATTTATCCCGATCGGGCGCAGAGGCCGATGCCAGCAAAGCGCACGTCCGAAATTGAATCGTCCGACGACTCGTCCCATAATCTGACCGTGTCTACGGCGCGCAGCGAGCGCTCGCCGACACGGCGCAGAATGTTCAACGATGACGACTTCTTCTCCTTACCGATCAAGTATGTCGTCTACGTGTGCTCGGGCCTGCCGCTTTCGGCCCTGCTCATCTGCGTCACGCTGGCGTCAACTATTCACGCGAAAGGCGCGACGCGCACTCATTGCGGGGTTGGTTTTGATGTCTTTTTTTGTCCCACTGTTTGCAGTGTAGCTGTATATTTTTATGTTCTTTCTCGCAAAGAGATTTACGCTTAAAACGCGTCAGAAGTTGCAGATTTCAATAATAAGACTAATATTCAGATTCAGATTGCCATGAGTTGTATATGGCTAAGCTGTATAACAATCAGTTAACCATAGTCAGTATAAATTGATTCGCATCTAGCTTGTTTTGCGCAAGTAAGAATAATTGACAGTATATGCTCCAGAACTAGGGGTGACCGTAGTACGGCTTCAAGATTAATTTACATTATCATAGCGTTTGAATGTGAGAAAGAGTAATTAGATATTTTTTAGGTGGATAATTGGCTGCCTTCAATCTCGGCGGCGATTGGGGACTATACGCCGGAGCGGTACATATGGCGTTTGCTGATAGCGATGCACAGCGCGCCGCGGTTCGGCATCGCCTTCGCCTACAAAAACTTCTTCATCTCGTCTCCGTTGCGACCGTTCGCCAGTCTCGAATCGTCCTGGTTCCACGCCCTTTGTTACCTCTGCTGCTTCCTCAATATTGTNTATTTTACGATCTTGTGATCTTTGCTTATTATAAAAATGCAACAAAAATTCAATATGCTTCACCTGCCGAATATCAGTTGTGTTTACACGAGTTTGCCCCGTGTGTTCGTAATGGGGCGTTGACGTTTTTGTCTGCTACAGAGAGGAGTGATTAGATAGCGACCATGGTGTTCTTCATTTGTGATAAGTGCGGCGAATCGCAGAAGAAGAATCAGGTGGAAGGCCACTATTTCCGCTGTCGGTCACATTCCTTCTCGTGCATGGACTGCAACGTTGTCTTCACGGTCAGAGACTGAGATGCTTTCGCCTGTGTTACATCCTCACTATTTAGGGCGATTCGTACAAGCAGCACATCAAATGTGTCAGCGAAAATCAGAAGTACGGAGGGAAGAATTTCGTCGCCAAGGAGAACAAGGTTACCTATTTGAATCTTAATGAGTTGCGATATGAACGCTGCACTGACTTTTATCACCTCTTTATGCTCTTCATGTTACCAAAATTTCTTCGGCGATACTTTACTAGTTGATCGCCACATGAGGCTGAACTTTAAAAATACTTCGATGCCATTCTTTGATTGTATTCATCAATTTGGGAATGGATCTCCAAATTGATAAATACAGCTCGTGAGATCGGTTCCCTAATATTGGCCTTGAGACTAGTCCGCATCAGCGTCCGACATTTAACTGCTTCAGGGCGAAACAAAGCAGGCAGAATGGACGGATCAAGTTGAACGAGCGATCGACAAAGTCACCGATCCGATGCTCAAGTCTATTCTCGAGCAGATCAAGGGCTTCAGCAACATTCCGCGCAAGGAGGCCAAGTTCATCAACTTCCTCAAGAATTCAGCCCGCGTTCGCAACGCCGATCTCTGCTCCAAGGCGTGGCAGGCAATCGCTGCAGAAGCCAAGGCGCAAATGCCCTCGTCCACACAACATGGAGCTAACAACAAAGCCAACGGCACTCCCAACGGCACTCCCAACGGCACTCCAGCGTCCGCTAAACGGAAGCTGTCGACCGATCAGGAAGACGAAGAAGAAGCCGAGTCGACGAAGAAAGTCAAATCGACCGACTCGTCCAACGACGACAGCGACGCGCGCTTCAAATGGAAGGCGACGATCAAGCGGACGCTGAAGACGGCGCCCGAGCAGCAGATGCGGCTGAAGAAGCTGACGAAGACCGTGCTCGACTCGTACCGCGACGCCACCGGCGACTCGGACACCACGGACGACGCTCTCGCCGCCACTTTGAAGGTCAAGCTCGACGGCATCCAGAAAGTTCAGATTGAAGATAAAACCGTTAGGCTTGTCGCGTGATCAGTCGTTGATGAACCCTTTGAACTTTGAAAGAGCGATAAATTTGTTCCATGCTAGTAAGCCGCGTTTAGCGCATCACTTCATTTACTCACCGCTTTTACGGTCTGCGTGAATACCTTTCTCAAGTGAACTACTCAATTTTTCGCTCGGATGAATTTCAATGATTTTTAGTACAGTCGACTGATCATTGCATTTATAACGAAACGCTTCTAGTATTAACTGCTTTTGTTAAGAATGAATGTACAAATTCCCTACGGTCCACCGTACGAGCGGTCGACTGTATTAAACATCTGTTGACATTGCGGATTTTAGTTGAGTCAGAAGTTCACTGCGAGGCAGACTTCTCGCTGAGGGACGAGCCCACCTACTGCAAAAGTTGACTGGAAGAGTGCTGGTCAGAACGAAGATGTCTTCTGTGATCGGGCGCTTGGATGACATTTGTTTGGACTGCATTGTACTTCAATTGTTCCTTCGGAATCAGACTGCCGCTGCCTGTGAAGCTCTCGGGCTGCCCTCGCAAATTGCGCGTTTGCTTACAGCTCGTCTTCAATCGCTGCTTAAATGGATGAATCTACATTCCCGTTTGTTTCTTGGAAACGCAGATACTCTCAATTCATTATCGTGTTTGGTACGGTACAATGGCTGTGATGTGGACTCCGCCGCGACGGTCAATTCTTGGCTGGCGTCCGATCTGTTATCACCGCTGAAAAAGTTTTCTTTGACGGCGATGTGCGGTGTCGAATCTGCTGCTCGCAGCATTTTGAATGATGAACTGGACGATGAAACTCGCCGTCTGGTGCGAGGTGGATCAATTGATACGGACGATTCGGGATCGGTGGATGTTTTGACGACTTGTTGGGCTCGGCATCTGCTTAACGTCCATCCGTTCGAAGAGACAATGCGAGCGGCGAGTGCTGCTCGCATTTGCGCTCATCTGGGCTTGGATGATGCGTTTATGCTGTGGGTCGGTCGGCTGCCGGACGACGACCGAGCCATTTTACTTCCGTCGTTGTTATTTCTCTGTTTGGAACATGGGCGTTTTAAGATGGTGGAGCACCTTTACGTGAACTACTCAATTGATCTGATGACTTGTTTCGCTCATCGCTTCCCTGACGGAGTGGTCGATCCAAAGGTAGCCGCTCTACTGACATCGCCCGAGCTATCTGCGCCGATTGGACTCGAGATAATCGAGCAGCTATTCGCCTGGCTTCCGACGATTGAACGCCAGAAATTACTGTGGGCTCGCCACTCTCATTTGTTGCGTCGCGCCGTCGGCCGCAATCAGTTGCGCATTGTCGAGCTGCTATTGTCAGTGGCCAGTAATCTCGGCATGGCCGGCACTGTCGTTTCTGCTAAGCAGTACGAAGCCCTGCGTCTCGCCAAAAGCAAAGGATTCGACGATATTTACGATTGCTTGTTAGAACCTTTGCCTCTCGAGTTACGACCCACCACTCCCGATTTATTTGATTAAATTAGTATTGAAAGTCTCCTGACGCAAAAGNTATTTACGATTGCTTGTTAGAACCTTTGCCTCTCGAGTTACGACCCACCACTCCCGATTTATTTGATTAAATTAGTATTGAAAGTCTCCAGACGCAAAAGTATTCTCAATCGCCTTGTACTATGATCGACCGGTTGTGAGAAGGAGTAAAAGTAAATGAGCGAGCAAGAAGTCTGTTGAACCATACGCCACGGCAATTCATTTGCGTGCCAGAGCGACCACGAATGTTAATTTGCGCGCGATTGCCCGCTGCCATGTAGATTATAAGCGACGATAGGGCATACTAAGACTTATTGCGAATATTCGACGGCGGTGTGTGAGAGACGGAGAGAGAGAGAGTACGCCGTACGCGTCGCGGAGTGAAGATGATGTCTGGGAGCGACAATCGAAGCGAGCGTGACTCGGAGGCGGTCGGGGAGTAATTCGGCTTTATTGGTTTAAGGGTGGAAACGCAAGGCGCCGTTGACGGAAGCGGATGAGCGGACGGCGGGAAGTTTCGATCGACGGTGGCGGTGTGCGAAGACTGCCTTGGGCGTCGAGGGATCTGCGCCCATCCGATCGGGCTGGCCCGCCCGGCAGTGCTCCGGTGTTCGTGGGGCAGGCAGTCGTCCGTCCCTCTGCTGCACCCCCTCTACGTCGTACTACTCGCAGCACTCGACCATCAACGACGACGATGACGACGCGCGCCGCCACATGTGAGTGTGAGCAAACAAAGGAGGCTTATTGGTTCGCAGGCGCTATGTGGGACTGGGGACGGAAGGGGGCCCCGATCGGGCCCGAGTGCCGCTCGACCGGCTCGCTAATGGTGCTAATGAAGAGCGTTCGGTGCAAGACTCAATCAGTCGTCGCAGTCGGCAGTAGCGTATTGTGCGCGCGCCCGCTCGGCCGCGCCTCCTTCATCGTCTCCCGATGGCGCGTCGCGACACTTTGTCCACCGCGTCCATCGTGACGCGCAAATGTTCCACGTCACAGCAGCTGCACCAGCAGCTGCAGCAGCAACAACAGCAGCTACTACTGCCCACTGCCGGCCGGGTCGACATTACCTGTACGGTACCTTCCGTGGCGTTTGGTGGAAGGCGGGCGGGAAGAGGCGCGTTATTAGATCGATGGCCGGCGAAATGCAAACGTCGGCGGTCGTTAGCTGCGATTGAGGTCTGGCGCGCCGGGCGACGACTGCCACCTCCCGACGGGCGATCGTGGTCGGTCACGCACCCGCGCCGCTGGCTAATCGCGACGGATCGCCATGCGAGCACAGGGCATCGTCGTCGCCCGACCGCGGAATCGGACGGCCGCGCACGCGGGAATAGCGCTAATTAAAGCCTAGCCGGCCGACGGTGCCCGTTTTCTCTCAACTGGCGCAGCCCTTGTCAGCCCCGTCACAGACTCACAGCTCGCTCCTTGCCACCGCCGCCGCCGCGTCCCGTCGTCAGCCGATATGGCTTTTCTCATGAAGTCGGTCTTTGCCAATTTCGTCTTCTGTTAAGCTAAACGCTCGTTATTAACATTTAGATACTATACATGTGCGTAAGTTTGAGTGATGCTTTTTCGTTGGCGTCGCAGCGTCAATTATACCGTCAAATTCGCGGTGATCAATCGTTTCCCGCTCGGCGATGTCGATCGCTCGCTGCCCGCCGAAGACGGCGGCGAAGGCGGCGACAGCACACCGTCTCTCAGAGTTTCGCCTCAATGACCATGGCACCTCAGTCGCGCGTTTCAGTTTCGGCCAAGATTCGCAATTTGACGGACTTCCATCAGCGACTCACCCTCAATCAGCAGCCGCCATCGGGCTTGGAGATCGTCAACACCCTCAGATATTTTCAGCAGACCTTGCTCGGGTTTGTTTATTCGTTTTTAAATCCCCTCCCTCCCCAACAACTGTTTCTGTTTAGTTTTCTCAAGGATATACAGAATTTACCCGCCGAAAGTTTCCGACAGCTTTCCTCAGATGTCAATCGCTCAACGCTTTATCCAAGCAAGTTGCTTTCTCTCATCGAATTATCCTAGCAGAGAAAAGTGGCTTGTCGACCTCGTTAGAATGGAGGATGTACTCGCCGCTTAAACGAGCGCGGAATATGAGGCTAATATGACAAGAATAAGTTTAGATCTGAACTACTCTGGTCTCTTTTACGGAGTAATCAATCTACTGGACGCATACCATCTGATCCCCGCCGGTCACACAGGTTGGGGCTATAATACGATTGGCTCTGCGTGCGCGTTTACGAGCGAGCGTTGCAGCCGTCGGCCATGCCATCATCAACACAATCAAAGCAATGTATTTCTTCCTCGATCGAGAATCCGTCGATCAACTGCCCTATATCCTCGCCTGTTTGCTGTGCTACTTTCCCACAGAACTGCACGCGGACATTATGCAGCTGCTTTGCGACTGCATTTTGCCATACACCTTGCAGGGTAGGAACAACTGCTTTCTGGGCGTCGAAAATGCGTTACTTTGACGGAGTTTAGGCGAGACCGGCGACTCGTATGCGACCCACTCGATTCCCGCCGTCCTCATGCTCGTCTTCCAGTATACCAAAGAGCCAAGTTAGGATTGCTCAAACGGAGATCTTCTTCTATTTACTATTTAGGTCATCATACGTGGCTACTGGAGACTCTGATGTCATTGAGACGGGATGTGTATCGAGTGAGTGACAACTGCGTGTCGTATTTGTAGCAAAATGATGCCGGTTGAGGACGTGTTGGCGGTGATCGCAAAGGGAACGAGCGAGGCGCGAGTACCCGCCGCCAATCTACTATTCCACTACTGGCCGCTGCTAAATCCGCACATTCTGGACCGCAAGCCCATCCAGTACCGACCGCACGGTTGGTGGTTTTTCTCGTTTGCGCGTCGGGCCTTGCGCCGTTCGGCTTCTTTTGCCGCAGTGCCGCGGCGTTGTCGATAATCCGTCGACGCCCGGCATCTTGCTATCGATCTGCGCATCCCCCAACGTCGGCAGTTTCCGTCGGCCGTTTGCGCACGCGGGCCGACACTCTCCGCTCATGCTCGTGCTTGTTGCAACGCTCTCTTCTCCCGCTGATTGTGCTCTACGTTCGCTTTATCTCAGCAGTCGGCTCTTCGCCTTCCACTTCATCGATTGGCACGCTGGGCCAACCGCCGCCGCACGTAGCTGTTGACGCGCGCTATGAGCGTCACGGTGAGCTTCGTGTGTTCGACGCCGTCGATCCGCGCATGCCCTACTCACCCATCCTTGTGCGCATGAGCACAATTGTCGCGCATGAAACACCGTCTACGCATACACGCATACGCAGCCACAGGCATTTCAGTGCAGCGAATGTGTTTCAGCATGGACGCCTTCGCGGTGTCAGCACAAGGACTGCGCCGCCGGCAACGGCCAAGCGTCGGTGGCCGCTGGGAGTATGGGCACGATCCGGTCGACGCCGAGCGAGCAGACGAAAAGCGGAACCACTCCTCCGCCTCATGTCGATCTGCCTCCCGGTTCGGCCGCCCTAAGGCATGAGCAAACCAACTTTAACCGTCCCTCAGAGAAGACGTGGCCAACTTTCAGCATAAAAAAGTGCTACGATCCGTTCATCTGCGCCGACGTCGCCGATACAGCGCCGCCCGTGATGCTGTGCAAGTCGTGCGCCGACAAAGCGCAAGAAGAACGTACCAAAGTTCAGCTATACTACATATGTCAGCCAATGCCAACTACAAATGTTCACGTGTGCCAGAATCGAGTACTGCCGCGCACATTGCCGCTTGTACCCAAGTAGCAAGCCGTACTGTATTGCAGGGATGCCAATCGAATTCGAGACTCGCCGTCAGCACTTGCTTCGCGCAAGATTGCATCCGCGCTCACCACCACGTTCCCATAAGACTGTGTCAAGTATGCTTAAATTTGATTTACGCCTGTCATTCATCAAGATGTATGGGCGCGCGTCTAGGAATGCGACGATGCGTTCCACAAAGCTAAGGACAAGGCGGGAGCCGAAGATAGGAATGGCCACATTTGCCATACTCGGTTGCCTTGTCCGTGGACGGCCGATGTGGTCACCTTCCATGATACAATTGAAGCAATCGTAAAACTGCTCAAAGAGACATCATGTCAGTTGGAAGCTAACGATGGCGAAGGCAAAAGACCAAAGTGGCTGCGTCAGTTGGAGGCCGGTCAGTCGGTAGGACGCGAGCTCGACGATTTGGCCGACGAAAAGCGCATGCTGAGTCGATACGGCATTTGGCTAATGGCCGCTCTCTGTCCACCCACCGATCAAGCGCCAGGGGTACTCGGTGCCATCGCGTTGGAATCGTTCGACTATATGCATTTCTCTTCGTTTAGGATGCCGTGGGCTACATCATGTCGATGCTCTTCCAGTGGTTCGCAACGACGGCCTTACTACCCAATGATGCGATGGGATCTTCGTTGGAGCAGTTGAAAACTGACGTACGCTTACCTTCTTCCTTCGCATCTTACATTTACATTCAGTTTGTCTGCGATTGGCTGAATGCCGCTGTTTCGACGCATTATAAAGTATTCGTCGAGTGCTTGCAACCGCGCCCTCCAGAATACGCCAAAGTCGGCGGCATGTGGGACAAGCTGTCGACCAGGACGGAGCAGATCAGAGAGGGACTGTCCAAATTGCTCGCCATCATGCCCTATGACGTCATCTCGCTGGCGACGTGGAGCACCATCATGCCCGAATGGCTGGAGGCGATCTGCAACGAAGTGCCCGAGAAGGACTTGTCCGATCTCAAAATATCTCTTTGGTAAAAATCAATTCGAATCATTTGCCGCCAAAACCTCCCGTTTATTGCAGCAAGATCTTCGAACCAGATTTGTGCCCGTTGCCTTTTGAGCCAGAGAAAATATTCCACTTTATTGGTGAACGACTGCAAGCTGGCGACCGACTTGATCAGCAAAAGGCGCTCGACTGGCTTCATGTTAGTATTCGCTGCCGTAACGCCTGACCGTACAGAGTGTCGCTTTTCAGTTGCTATCGGAAATGGACATTGTAATGCCACTTGACTTGATGCTGAGCATGCTGTCAGGAGCGGCTCATCGGCTGACCGAGATCGAGTGTATGGAGGACGTGGACGCTCACTTGAACGCGTCGATCAGCAAGAAGCCAGTAGTGCAGCCGGCCGTCGACAAGACAGAGCAGTGTCATCGAGCGTCGATTGCTCGAACGGTGCTCATCGCGCGCATTGTCCATTAACGCTGCAGTCTTCTTCAGGACAGCATCGGTGAACACGATGGATTGCTGGATGACGAGAGCGTGCACGACGTGACCGCGCTCACGCCCGAAGAAAGTCCGATTCGTAAGCCGCTGGCGCCAGGAACCATGATGCTCGACGCCGAGTTGGGTGACAGTAACGCCGCTTTCTACGCGACTATCATGGACATCATTCTGCGACAGGTTCGTGCTGTGCTCTTCAATTTCCTCGCTTTTAACTGAATCGATTTGCAGATTGAATTGAACGATATACCGGCCTATTCCGGCATCGGCTCGGAACGCTCTCAGAAGCTCCTCTGCGCACTTAGCGATATTCTGCGCGCTCCGTGGAAGGGATCGCACACGTGCGACCAGCCCGACATGGACGAGTTCGTCGACTGCAACTATTGCCAGGAAACGGCCATTTTCTATGAAGTACGCAATCGCTGGTTATTGATCTGACCTGAGCGTGCAATTGTAGATGATGATGGAATTGATGGAGCGTCTGTGTCCCAAGGATGACGTCATCATTTCCATGCCCAAGGACGACGACAAATTTGATTGGGGCGAAGAGTTGACGGAAACGGACGACGCGGGAGACTCGAGCCGCGGTCATATGAGCTCCAGCGTGACCTCGCCACTAGGCATAAAAAGTCGCGATCATACTTTGATCGACATGCAGGGTACTGTATCAAGCGTATATTTTAGACTCTTTCGCTAAATAAAGTTTGCATTTGTTACAGAGAGTAGTGGACTACTCCAAGCTGAAAATATCCCTGGCGAAGTTCGCTCTCTTCAGTATCAGACAGCTTGCGTTGAAGAAGCGATGGAAGAAGTAGAGTTCGTGAGCATGTTGCCAAATGAAGAGGTAATTGGCGATCGCGCCAGGTATCACTTGCAGTATGCCAAAGCTTTCTTCAGGTCGAGACAGCCATGGCTCACGCGACGACTCTGACAGAAACGGACGTTGGTCAGGCCACCTGCCAAGTTATCACCGCGACGCTCATCGAAAATCTCAAAGAAACGCCAGCCACCCCTCGAACCTTGGGTGGTCGCGGTCCACCCGGTGGAAATTTTTGGTACACGTCGTTGGGAAAGTTTCGCTTCGCTCTCGAAGATCTACCCGGCCAGCTGCAGCTCATCTATTCAGCAATGATGGTACTGCTGCTGCTGCTTTCCTCTCTTCTTGCAAACGTCGATTTCAGAACGTGGAAGAGCACCCTGATCCAGATGTGGTCTACTTTCTTCTTCACTCAATCAAGTACCTCTGTCTACACGGAGTGGCACTGGACAACGCGCGCAGGGAGCATCGGTTAGCTCAACTGTTTGCAGCAATATTGACAATGCGCCGAATATTGCAGAGGATTTTTGATCTGGGCGCAGGAGAACCTGCTCATTCCGAAATTGTGGAAGCTGTTGCGCGCCGAATACTCGCAAATAGCAGAAGTGTGCGTGCCGCTGTTAATGCACTGTTTGACTCTGCCCAGCGGCGAGGAAATGTTTTGGCGCTCCGTCAATGACGATTTCACCAGCGAGGACTGGGCGCTGCGCTTCGCCGCGGGTAGGCGAATTTGTACTGCTGTCTTTCGAGAGCGACTGTTTGAGTTTTTTGTGATTGCAGTGGAGAAAGTGTCGCTGATGACGCAGTTTCTGGGCAAGCTGGTTTTGAAGACGAACCGAGTGGTGCAAGGAGGGCTGGCAAATGCGTTTTGCCATTTGATCGCCTCGGTACATGATCCGAGTGCGGCTGTTGCTCAGCGAGCGCTTCTGTACCTGCAAGCAATTCCCATGGCGGGACTGAGGGTATGGCGAATATTCTTGCATCGATTATATGGGCTTCTTATAGCTAAGGAGTTCAGACAAGCGAAAAGCCTCGCTGCAAAAAATCTTTAGCCCTGGTTTACCAAATGTTTGTTCTTCTCTCCCAAATGATGTAGCATTGAGTGAAATCCTTAGCGTAATAACTTGTCGTATTGTAAAGACTTGCCTTTGTTCTCTGGCGCCCCCACTAACTCAACTAAGCTGAAGTCGTTTAGGCCATGTGCTTTTGCCTGGAATCGCAGTTTGATACAGTTATCATCGATCGGCCAATCATTCTTCATCGGCTGCATTTACTCGCAACTCTGTTGCCCGAACAGTCCATTATTACGTGGGACTTTTTCGTGCAGCGATTCGACACTCTGGCGCTCGAATCACAACTGCACACCGCTACGACTACCGGTGAAACATCAACTTTCGTACACGGTACTTTGCTTTAGTGACATTGCAATGCGTCCGCTTGGAGAGAACGGTTCTTTTCAGATTTGTCCCATACTGATCCAATGAGCGATGTATACCAACGGAAAATAACAAAGGCGCGCACTGCGCTCGATTCGGCAGATACTGTTCGCTCCATAGTGCGCTGCATGGGAGACAAAGCGATGAAGCATCAGAACACGATTAACTTTAAGGCGCCTCCACAGCCGGGCGACGCTCGAGGTTAGTTCTTTTGATTAAATTGCTACTTCTTCGGCTTTCCATCCGTGTTTATCTTCAATGGTGACCGTCTGAACCCTCTTGTGCAATGACATTCGTGAACTGAGACGAATAGCGTTCGATGTAAATGTACAGTAGTAGTCCAAAAGCGCGTGAAGTACGATAGCGGTCGATCGATGAAGGTACGAGCGAGAAGTCGGGAGATAAAGAAGAGCGACGACAGTCGTGTTCGTGCTCGAAGCGCGGCTGGCATCGGTGCTCGACGTTGTCTGAAGCGGCGGTGTCTTGTCGGCTGAAGATGCGGAAGGTGGTGCTGATGGTGAAGGTGCTGAATGCGTGGCAGGGGTTTCGCAAGAAGCTGGGCAGTCTCTCGGCGACCAGTCTGGGCTCGACGGTCAGCTCGATGCTGGGTGCTCGTGGGGCGCCGCCGGCCGAAGGCAGCGACACCAACGAACCGACGAGTAGGTTGCGAATGGCACCGGGCGCCTCGTACACCAGCGGGTGCAGCGCACTGCCACATTGCACAGCGGCTCATCTCCATGTTCATGCGCTCATCTCTGTGTTGTGCTCCAGTTTTTTGCTCGATGAATGCGTTTTTTACACTTTTTTACCTGTTATGTCGTACGTTCAGTGGGGAGCAATCGTTTTATATACAGCTAGTCAGAGTTTTTCCACTTTAGCACTTTTCTCACTTTGTAACACAATGTTAACGCATTTGCATTCAGGCTCATCTCATCTTATCCAACGCTATTCTGTCATTTTTTTCAGTGGAAGATTACTTGGAGACGATGTCGCGTTCGGCCAGTCAGCGTGGTTCGCACGTCCATTCGGGTATGACAGCCTCTTGAGTGTAACTACCACTGACAGCGTGATCAATTGGCACTTGCAGACGCTGGTGGATACTCCGGGGGGCGCCTACGAGAGTTCACGGACGAGGAAAGCAACTTGTGTCTTATGCTGAACCGAGTGATGGATACGGAGAACCCCGAACGCCACACTGTCTATATGACCGTCGTGCTCTTCATGATGTTCCTGTCGTCTAAGAAGACCACTTTGGTCAATCCCGACGAGAAAGCTGCCGCCAAAAAGCAAAGTCTCGTTCTACGCCACCTCAATACACTTTTGGGCTACAGCAATACGGAGAAATGCTTCTCTATTCCGCCCCAACGTTTACGGTAGGATTCTCGTCGCTTTCTGGCTTATGCTCATCAAGAGCGATATTGCAGACAATCGGCAATATGTAATGCGTTCCTGGCGGGACTTCCTCAAGTGCTCGATGCAAATCTGGTGCTGGGAAATCAAATTTTGCCAATCGCCTCTCAGCTGCTGGTCTATTTGCCGTCACCGCAACGCCTGGCCAGCGATAATCAGGCGCCAACCTACTCTCTCTGGACAATGGACGCGCACGCCCGCCACAGCTGGCTCTGGTCTGTTCTGCTCATTCTGTATAAGGTAAGGCCAACTGTGATCTTCAATATGTTGAAAGCTAAACTTTTGTCTTACAGTATCGATTCGACTCGCCGCCGATCAATGAGACGGTGCTTAACTTGATCCGTTTGGTGCTTTCAACGCTCGAAGCACAAGTCCACCAGTGCACTGCGCTCGAAATTTCTTCCCATACACCCATCTTTCAATCTGGTGCGTTTACTCACTCTTCAGTACTAATTGAAGTCAATAAGGTCAGATAAGTTAAATTCTAAATTATGAAACGAACATTTACTATTACATTTGTTATACATATAACTCGGTTAATGCCCATTTGTTCAAGCAATATAAGGGAAGTGCGTTAGCGATTTGCAACGGATTCAGTATTTCTTGTGGAACATGTATTGTAAGATGATGAGAGCGCTGATCAATCACCGGACGAACCGTGGTGGCCGCGAACACCAACCGAAGGCTTGGAACGAGCACGAAGCAAACTGCGAAAGGTGTTCGCTCATGTTGTGCTGCTGGTCCGTGTTATGAAGGTGTGGCCCAAAGGATCGCATTTGATGCTCATGGAACGGCTCTCCGGATCAGGATGTCAGTAGGCCTCGTCCTCCTCCTCCTCCTTGCTCCTCTCTCTCTCTCACCCGTTTTTTCTTCTCTCTATCTTTACCCACCACCCACTTCTCTCGAAAGATTGATATAGTACTACTGCTACTACTTCTACTACTTCTCGCTAGTCGCATTCGCGGCTTGGCATTCACGAACTGCAAGATTCTCTCATATGCTTTTTGTTGATCAGAGCACTATTTTTTACAGTTGGCTTCATTTATGGAGTGCCGTTGGAGCTGACCGGAAGTCAGAGGAGGCTGGCAATTTGTCTGGTGTCTGCAGTGTGATTTGATCCACAGCTACTTTTCGGGCACTGGGCACTGCGCACGCACGCTCCTTTCTTCAAAACTGATCGCTTCTTTCTTGCAGATTCTTCAACGGATAGCGAAGCAGATTGGTCGGGCGAAGACGGCAGCGGCCGAGGGGATAAAAAAAATCGTCTGCATGTTCGTCGTCGAAGGCGACGCCACAGAAGCAGCCGAGGCGCCTCCCCAATCGAGGAAGGCCAGTCACCATCCCATGTTGATATTCTACAAACTGATGTTCGCCTTTTCAGGAGATGAAACGCTGTCTCCTTTGTTCACTTTTAAAGGCGATCGAAAAAATCAGCCGTCTTCACCGGGTCCTTCCGGTCGTCGAACTCCTAGGTAAGGGTATTTGCTTTCAAATGCGTTGAAAATATCGGAGCTTCAGAACGGACATGACTGAACCGCCTCATCCAATGGAGAATCGTCTTCGTCAGCAAATCGACGAATTCGACAGATCGTTTGCCAAGGAGTCAATGACGCACGTCGTCCCAACAGTGGTGGTGACGAGCGGCGTCGCCCATGGACAACTGATTCGACCCGAGACGCTGGGCGTCGGTGGCGCGTCCAAGGCGCGCGTCCACGAGCATCCGCAGCGAGCGCAACAAGTTACTATTTCAATGGTACAGTTATCGTGAAATTATTGTACGAATACTGCAATTTTTCACTGTACATACATTTTTTAGGAGCCCAGTGCAGAGAGACAACTGGCATTCGCAAGTGCATTTGAAGTTAAATCAACAGTTATTGAACCGCAAGTGCACATGGCCAAGGTTCACATTTTAACGCCTCCTTCGTTTTGAATTATTTTTGATTGCATCTGTTTCAGGTAAATGTCGCACCTGAAACAGTAGTGTCTTTGGATGCGCAAGCTATAGAGTCGCCACAGACGATTGCTTTGGAGGCAATATGCGAAGAAGGGGAAGAAATGTCGGAAGGTTGGCGCAGTCTGCATTTCTGCCGTCAGAATTGGTTGATAATGGAGTATTTTAGATGGAAAATTTAAAGCAATTGACAGAGATGGGAAAAGGGGGCCGCCAGCGCCTGTGCCGTTGAGCGCCGCTCAGAAGCGCAGACAGCGACTGAATGAGCTGGGCCGCCAAACGTCGTCGTTCACCCGTCCGCCGGGGTCCTCCCAGAGACACCAGGACGCTGCGCTCGTTCTGCGCTGCACTCAGTGCAACCAGCCGTTGGAGAACTTTGACGAAGACACGCTCTGTATGTCGCTCATCTGCCTGTCGACGTTTGTGCACCGCGAGCCGTCCATGGCCGCGCCGTTTCTTCCCCGTCTGCTGCAGACTGCCGCTAGGTTCGTTCGTTATTTGCGGTCGTCTTTGTCGCGCTGCTCAACGTCGCCTTCTTCAGCATAGCCGATCACGTTCTGTATCCGTGGCAGAGCGAGACCAACGTGTTTGTGCCAGGCAACAGTCGCAGCGTGGCCAAGCAGCTCTTGCGCGTCGTTATTCACCAACTGTCCAACAATGGCATCTGCCTTCAACTATTCCAGCATCACATCAAAGACCCAGCCATTTTTTGGAAAACTGTAGCCACAGCCCTCTTTGACTTCCAGGAAGTCAACGCTGTCACCGTAGTGCAGATACTGCTTGAAGTGAGAAAATATCAAACGAAATTGTCAACAACGTCATTGTGCATCATTGATCGTTTAGGATATCAATGCCAACTGGAGTTTCCGCTTGAGCAGAATATTGTTCAACTTGGCCTCCTATATTATTTATGTTCCCAACGACATCTATCTCACTGTTTGGAATACGGTGGTCGGCTTGTTCGATGCCTTTTTCCGACGTTATGTTGTGGAGGTTAGTATCGCCCGTATATCCGTCTATATGATCAGCCCATTCGTTCCAATTTCAGCGACATGGAAATCAGGCAAGCGTTGCGAGCGAACTAAACAGCGTTATCACCATCATGAACGCCGTGCTGAAAGTGCAGAATTTCTCTTCTTTCAAGGTAATCAAAATTGGAGTAAAAAGGATATCTACATGACATAGTATATCTCCTTCAGGGCAGCGTTAGCTTGGTGGACTGCTTCTCAAAATGGTTCGTGCTATCGTTGCAAACGACTCCCGTCCGGCTCATCGACGTGTTGAGCATATGCACCTCTTGCACTCGAGCATTTATGCGCGTACGTCGACATTATCTTTTAAAAGAAACCTGTGTCACCTTTGGCTCTCGGGAATGTACCGTGTATTTTATTATTTCCGACGGATTACAAGGTTACTTAATGATAAGTTAAGTGCACCATATTTTTGATATGATTACCCAGGCAGCTTGTCAAACGCAGCTAAGAGCAGCTGATATTTCTCTCGCAGCTAGGGATGATTGCAGTTCATCTGGCTCGGTTTTATGTAATCAATCGCTCGTTCAGGAACGAGACAAGCAGTGCGTCGCCCGAGCGTGCGTCAACGAGCTGGTACAGGCGATCAAATTCAAGTCGACCCTCCCCGAGGAGAACTACTTAGTCCTGCTCCATCTCATCCTCCAGGATGCCGGTGAAACGGTTGCTCCAGATATCGACGATATGGTATTAGCGGTTGTTCAAAAGCCTTCCGATTTTCATACCACTTTCTTCCAGTACAACACAGCTGCCGCAGATTGTGCGAGACCATTTATGCTGGATTTGGTCGACTTTATTGCCGACCTGCATGTGCTCAACAAAGTCAAGGTAGTCAAATTAATGAGACGCTGAAATGTAAACTCTCACTACATGCGTTGAGCGTTGCAGAACCTGGGCAGTCGTGGCATGGGATTCCGCGAAGACACTCTGGGCGGTGACCTGAAGGCAGGCTTTGCGCAGTACATTTCAGTGGAGATTTCTCGCGCAAGCGTGCGAGATCCGCGCACTGTTTTGCGCTATCTGCCGTGGCTGCTCACTCCGCCGTCGGCACT
>NIUQ01000138.1:0-14131 GCA_002796945.1 Plectus sambesii | reverse complement strand
TTTCGAGGTGAAATTACCGTACTCTTCGTTCAAGTCCGACAGAGTTTGTGGATAGCGTGACGCATGTGCGCGTGCTGAGCTGGGTACTGCTGGGCGCCTTGCAGTCGACATCGGTCGCGTGTCTGCCAATTCCGATTGAATCCTCTCAGCACATCGCCGACCAGATTCAGTTTGTGCTGGCGGGATTCGCCGAGCAGTCAAAGGTAGGCACACAGACCGGCATCTCTTACAGTCTTCTTATGGTTTCTTAAAGGAATCGGTGGTGCACATGTCGGCTTTATTCCACGCCTTCCACTTGTGTCAGCTATGGACTGTGTACTGCGAGCAAGCGGCTGCCACTCATCCCGAATCCGAGCTCGGATTCCAGGCTATGGCCAATGTGATGGACTTTTGGGCGCGCGTCACTCCCGCCATTCTACAACTCTTATCTCACTCCAAAGTGGTAGGTATCTTGCTAGGGACTGAGAGATGGAACAATTCAGTTCGCAGTCGTTCACCGATCGCATCAGACGAATGGCACTCGAACGACTCAAGTAGTTTGAAGTTTTGCTTATCCACTTACCCGATCGCTTTTGACACTGAAAGCACCTTACTTTATACCCCATCTATAATTGCAGGATGAACGGAACGAGGTAACATGATTTTGTGATATTGTTAGCACATGCATACTTCTCGCTGGTCAGTTGGCTTCTCGCTAAGAGTGAGACGTCAATTTGACTGAGCGAATTCCACGGGCCGACGCGTTCGCACGGCGCACACTCGTATCTGCACCGCTTTTCAGCTGCCGCAGTCTGTCGCGAGCACTCGCTCGAGTCACATCGGCCGCCAACCGGTCTCTTCTTCACTTGGCTCGCTCCGTCCTTGTCCACCACCACCTCTGTCAATGCCCTTCCTGATCACTCTGCCCGCCTCCCTCATGCTGCCCACTCATTATCACCCTAATCATTAGCGCCGTAGTGCACATGCGTTTTCAGTTCTTGCTCGAATGACACACACGAATGAGCGTCATATTCATGTGATTCAATATCGTACTTCTGTGCCATCAACGGCCTTGCAGCTCGCACTACTCCCATTACCGTTCTGACCCGGTCTTTATTGCAGCTGGCGGATATGGTCAATTTGCATTTCCTGAACACGATCCAGGCATTGCAAGAATGTCAGTCGGCAATACTGTGCCAGGTATTAAACAGTGATGTTGCTTGAGCACAACTGAAGCTTACGGCACTTGCAGCTCTACCCCATGTGGCAGCCAATACTCACGGCCTATCACTCGAACATCCCCAGTCACCTGCGCATGAAGCTCGATTCGTGCGAAAACGATATCAAAATCGATGAGAAGGAGCTGAATCCATGGCTGAAGCGGGTGCGCTACAAGATTAGCCAAGTCGAGTTGCAGACGTCGGCCGCATCGCCGTTCTACAATGTATAGCAGTATATGAGTAATAGTGTATCGCAGCAGTATATATGAGTGGATGTCGGGAATATGTGTATTGCAATTTGAAATTCATGCAGTCTCTATACAAAGTGATCGTTTCGTAATGCGCTGTAAGCTGTGTGTAGTATCGAAGAATATCTATTTGAATGCGAATCGGACTGTCGCACGATGTGGGTGACTCGTGCAGGAGCGGCGACCGTCAAGGGCGCGCTGGACGATCATCGAAGCATCAAAGGGTGCCCAGGATGACAACAACGACGGTGGCAAACATCGATTCGCCACCGAACATGAATGGGCGTCGGAGGGGGGGAGGAGAGCATTGTAGTTGCCGTTTGGCCTCGCCAGTTGCACAGCCGTTTGGGACACTTGACACTCGATGGCGCCCAATACTGGTGTCAGTGCACGCCATTTCTCTCTGTAATTCACTCGCCGGCGGCGGGTATGCGCTACTTTTCCGTCCTCATATGCAAATTGGTCGCGGTGGGAGCCGATTGATTCCTTCGTCATTGTCACGCCCTCTGCTCAAATGTGTCGCTGGGTCGACTTGACTTGCGAAGTGTCTGCAGCTTTCTCTTTCCTCAACCATGCACTTACTGGGCGTGGTGCGCGCGCGCGCGTACTAAAGGGTTGGCGGTGGGATATCGCGGGTTCAGTGGTTCTTGTGGGGAAAACGGGACGACAGATGCGATCAGGAGTCTGACCTTGACGCAGGTGTTTGCCTGCTGTGCTGCGAGTCAAGCGAGCGGTGCCGAGGTCGCAGAGGTGCGCGATTGGCGGTGGGCGGATTAGGGCCGATTGGCGGACTGGTGCGCGTCGATCGGCCGATGCCCACTCTTGTCCAGCGCTGCGTGTGTCCGTTCCGACCGTGGAACGCATGCCTTGCGTACAATTGGCGCAACGGACGTCTTCTCGCGACCCGAAACCATCATTCCTAGACTCCTGTAGTTGTATATTGTTGAATCTTCTCGTGTAGTCTTCTCGTGTCCGCACGCCGCTCTCTGTCCAATGGCCGCCGCACCTTGCGCCTCGTGCTCAGGCGAATGCTGAACGTCTGTCGGGCGACACAGGTGCGGCAAATAGCGCCCGTCCGCCGGGCGTATATTTGTCTGCTAATGGCTTCTATTGGACATGGGCAGTCGGTTCACGACCACACACACGACACTATAGGGCGGTTCGTATAGGCGGTCTCTGTTTGTGCGCGATCGACGTGGACGGACGGATCGGTCATTTCCTTAGCGTTGCGTTGCGTGCTGTGCGCCGCGTGCGATTGTCGTCGTCCGCTTGTCAACACGGAACGTGTACGAGTGCATTTTGAGACGCGTATCAGAATGTGAAAGATTTCAGACTCCGATACGGCTCTCGCCAGCGTGGACGACCTATCTTCGCAGCGGATGTGTTCGACATCGCTTCGACGTCCAAACCAGAGCACGACAGATTCCTCGCCATACGGCGAGTGCCTCGTTTTGTTCGGACACGCCACGACGCACGCAGCAGCTGTCTCCGCTTTCAAAATCCATAGAACGCCATTGGTGTCAGTGCAAACGACCGCTCTTATTATCATTAACGGTTAGACTACTAACGATTGTCTTTTCTCTTTCCTATGTTTATTTGCTTTTTCTTGGCAGCAGCAGGGGGGGGGAGGGCCCGTTAGAGGAAAGCTCTCTGAAGCGTTTATCTCTGAAACGTTTATCACTGAGGTTGTAAAACTGCACTTCGCGATACGACCTTGCCTTCTAACTGGGGAAAAGTAGAAAATGACCATCTTTTGTGCGATTCGACCCTGGCACTTCCGCTCAGCAGCCGGGCGACGATGCGCCTGAACGGACCGAGTGAAAGCGCCGATGGACGCCAGCTGCGTATTTCAAGGCCATCAACCCTCCTAGCTATTGCCTCTTATAAAACGTCCGCAACCTTGAAAATTCCATATCTCGTCTTCTCATGCGCTTGAGATTAAGGTCAATTTGCAAATTGCCACTGGCTTTCGACGTCCAAAGTGTTCGTCTATAGAATAGTCGGTCGAATTGCCATCTTTCTGCATCGATTGTAGACTGTAGTCGCTGAAGTTGAACATCTTGTCCTTGTGGATTGATCAAAGGAGAGGGCGACGAGGTCGATAATTAGTTAGGCTCTTCCGCAAAGCTGAGCTCGTAGAAGAGTAGAACCGGTTGTTGGTCGTGTCGGTCGAGTGGAATACACGGAGCACTCGGCAAGTAGGGTAACCGCAACAGTAGGCTGATTGGCTGTAGCTTCCGCTGCTCTTGTCGGAGGAAGGACGTTGTTGAGAACGTCGCCGATGGGCACATGGCGGCGACCAAGAAAAGTAATAATGGCGCTACATCCGCGCATTTTCTAGTCGTCTGCGAGGTGCATCTGAGGTGCGTTTCCGAGGGTCACGTTTGCTTTCGATTTGCGTTGTGGCGAGTGAGTGGCAATGGGAGGGGGGGGGGGGGGGGGGAGTCGGATCGGATTGTAGCAACGACGGGGCTCTTGTCAACACATAAGGTAAGCAAACAGGACCGGCTTCGCCGACCGTGCAGATAGTGGACATATTTCGACGCGGCGCTAGCGGTCACCCGAACCGCCGCGGGCGACGTGCTCATTCAAAGAGTGAGCGGTGGGAAGATGCGGAGTGTTCAGTGTCACTGACGGATTGGCGAGGTATCTGGCGGCCTTTCGGTACGCCGCCTCTCGACCGTCCATCGCCCCCGTGCGATAACACACATTCCTCGGCAAACGTCTCTTTTGGGCCGCTCTCATGGTCTATGTTGTTCTCCTCAGCGGGCGACCGCCAGAGCCCGGCGACGACCGGTAAGAATTTATTGCCCCCGATTGTTCCCCCGCGAGGCGTCCTCTGTCCGGCTTGACCGACGCGTTTGTGCTCGCCGCCCATGTGGGGATAGTTTACGATTGCTCGGCCGACTGATTGAGTTGTTTGTTAGGTGGGACCCCGTCCGAGTGGTCGCGAATGCTTTTTGCTGCTCGGATCAGCTGTCTTTGGCCGGTTGACGACGAATGGGTGACTGTCAAGTGACAGTGTCTGCGGGATCGCTGTTTGTCGTGCGGATTTGGACGGCTAGTCTGACTTGAGCGGCATCGTCGCCAGGGCTCGACCGTTCGACGTCGAGTGGACAGTCGAGCCTAATGGACATTTAGTCGCACGCCGCTTCTCTTGCATCGCCGAGCCTCATCACGTCGGTTTATTTGTCGAGGGCAGCGATACCCTAGCGCCATCGCTGCGCCTATATAGTCGAAGCAAGGTGGACGGCCGTGGGCGGTCGGCGTGAGTGTGCGGGGCTCAAGTATGGCCTGGGTGTATCACGGACCGCCATGGACCCCGTCCGATGCACATCGCGTCAAAATGTTCGTAAGGTACGTCCTCGGCGCACGGCTAGCATGGCTACGCTTCGTTAAAGCCTCGGAACGCACGTCTCCTCCGGATTCGCGAGCACCGACCTTGAAGTTTTTCCCCTTAGGTCGCCTTACGTCAGTAACGCTCTGCTTCACTTTCTTATCTGAGTATACCGAGTCGGCGTAATCGTTCGCATCGACCCTATATCAACGACATAGCGACATTGTGCTTAATGCATTGTGATATCGTAGGCATAACGCCTATCACCTTTGGACCCATAACGGGTCGTCTTCGTCGTCGCTTGTCGACGTTGTGTCGCCGCCGTTCGCTCCGCTCGGTTGCCGTTCGGTAGGCGCGTTAATCTCGATTGCGCAACTGCGCCGCGGTAGAAGTTGCGGTAAGCTCTTGTTGTCGACGAACGAATCGTACGATCTTTTGTTGTAGCTGAGAATTATAGTAGCCGTTTCTAAGTTCGATGATCACGAATAGTGAATAATGGTTGATGTGCGATAGGATGATGTCATGGGATGTATCGGTGCCATGTTACTCGACTGCTGAGGAACTTATTACAACCCACGGAAATATTATCGGGCTGTACTATGGAATACTCCAATCCCGTTCCTACTGCTAGAGAATGTGGATGAGTGTGGCAGGCGCGGTGCCTGGCTGTGGTCACTAATCCCATCTGCGGCCGGTCGTCGGCATGTGGCGCGTATGTGGGAGAATGCCCGAGCGGTTTTTCGGCGCATTCTGCCACCTGTCTGTGATTCACGTCGATCGTATCGTCTTGAGACGCGGGCGTCGCGGACTGGTCGGCGTTCATTCATTCGTTGGTATGCGCGTCGTTCATCGCATCTCTGTAGTTGGCAACCACTTGTTCGCCCGCCATGATGTCCTGTTTTCCTCGCAACTCGCCGCCGCTATAGGATTTCTTCGAGAACAGCTGTGACTTTTTTGGCTCGTTGTCAAGCGGATAGCTCGAGAGCGGAAAGTCGAGGCCCGCGGCGCGCAAGTGGCCAGATTTTGTTGCCACTAAACTATGCGGATGAGCTAAGTCAGGCGCGATCGTATTGTGTTACACGAGGTTTGCGGTGACCCAGCGCGTTTTTATTGCGCCACTGTTTTCTGCTTGTGTGTGCGCGACGAACGAACGAAAGCGACCTACGAAGAGTGTGCGGGATGAAGCGGTGACTGCGGCGGATGGCATCTGGCGGGCAGCGGCGCCAAACATGGGGTGACCGTTTCAAGTGTTGTCCCTGTGGCGGCCCGCAGTCGGGGCGGACTGTTTGCGCGATCCCGCCGGCACGCCCTTTGCTTGTATCTCCCACCAGGACCAACTGAGACTCCCACCGGCAATCTCTTCAGGCATGCATACCCAACTTGCAAGCGATGGCCACGTAGTCGCAGCGCGAAACAACCCCTCGCTTGGACTTTTTTGGTCGCGGTCTCTTTCAAAGCGCGCTGCCACCGACGTCCCGCCGCCCGGCTGCGTCGCCGTTTCTGGCCGGCGTTGGTTTAAGCGATCAGCGAGCTATACGACGCTGACTGGTACCGGAATGAACGACCGTTTTGCGCATTCCGCTCCGTCTTACCGGAGGTTCAACCTTCCGACTGGGAGTCATTTGTGTCTTCGTCGTCTTCAGTGCTGTCACCCCTTATGATTGATTGACCACCCCCCTGCCGGTGCAAGCGAAGGTCATCTTCGTGAGCGCGCCGTCGTTTTGCTCGATAAGAGCAGTGAAAAAGTTATTTTCTTTTGTCTGCGAACATGAAAATGTGTTCGTAATACACCACGGCGCCGCATGTGCGCCGTGGTGGTGTATTTCGTGTTCGATAACGCAAATGTTGTCAGCGGTGTCAAGCTGGTTCTCGCCATATACACACGCTGCCGCCCTCGTGTGTCCGTGAACAGATGTATGATATGCGTTCGTTTGCAGGCTGAAGTGCACGAAACCGCCTCATCGTGTCGGCGACGGACTTCAGCGATCGCGTTCCTCTGTGGTCTTCGACACGTGCAGACGGGACCTGGCAGTAGGTCGAAAACTGCTGCCGACTCGAACGACCGTCGACGATCTCGACATGACCACCGTCATCAATCGCGATTTCTGTCCGCCTAGTCAGCTGCGGTCGTCCTCGTCTGGGCTGGCGTTTCGTCAAGCCAAACAGCCGCAATGGAGACCGGCTGGTCGACCGAACATCGGCCGACTAACCGACGACAATCAACCGAGCAATATGAGCGTCGGCACGATGGAACAATCGCTCTATGATAACGTGCCATCGACCAGCGATAGTGACGTGATAGCAGATGGTGCCAACGAGCCTAATCAGTCGGCCAACGACGCGCATCTTTCGAAAGGGAGCGACAATCAACCGAAGCGCCGAAACAATTCATTCAGCTCACTTTTCGGCCACCAGTCGTCATCTGACCAGCGCAGCGAATCGTGGGTATGGAGCGAACAAGAACGAATTACTCAAACAAGACCGGGGTTCGTACTATGAAGGCTGTCGAAATGTGAAAAGTTGGTTAACTGGCTTAATTTAGACAACCGAGAAAGCGAAACGAAGACTTTGGCGAAGACGCGCAGGCAAGGTGGTTCGGTAGTGCGGAGCGCCATTTGGCAGTGCTGGAGACAACAAGTGTTAGCGACGATCATCGTGGATCCACAGCGTCGACTCCTGCCGTTGACGACTCGTCCTCAACTCTCAGCGACGACCGCTCCGCATTTACCTTTGTCGAGGTAGGTGTGGGATTGAAGAAGAGACTGATTGCCACGGCGCTAAGCTTGTCAATCTTCGACGGTCATTGCGCTTCGAAATGTGATGCATTATTTGAGAAGACTGTTTGCACGAAGCCGTTAACGTCGCTTCGGTTGATGACGACCGATTATGTAGATGAGTATTTCTGCGTAAGCAAGCTAGACGGCGATCCGATTGCCGCAGCTCGACAAACAATCACGCGGGCGTTCATGAGCGCCGCCGGCTTCTTCTTTCATTCACACTCTTGCCACATTCGATGCCGACTGACTGTTTTGGTTGTAGGGGATGATGCCTCATCAGCCCAAAATGCCCTACGCCGACTACGACAACGAGACGATGCGATCGGCGGCGGCGCGCAACCGCGAAGCTAGCAAAAAGTACTACATGCATTTGCGCCAGGCGATTTCTCCTAACGCCGACAGCGGCCAGCCGCGTCGTACTCTGATCAAGTCGCCGTCCTCGCTGAGCGCCGGCGGCGCCTCGACGTCGTCGGGCGGCAGCGGCAACGGCGCCGGCCGCGGCGAAGGCGCCGTCTACTTAACCCCACCGACTTTAGTTCAGGTGAGTCATTTCGTCGCTATGGCGACCATTGATACGTGCGAAAATCGCTTGCTCACGTCTGTGTACCGGGTAGCCGGTGGCGTATGACTATGAGCTGCTGGCGTGGGTGATCGAATTGCGTTCGAGTGGCCAGTCGCTCGCCCGCCCAATACATGCGCACCTTACTGGGCTTATCGTCGGTGTGTTAGCTGAGGTTGGACGCCAGGTATTTTTCGTATTTTCAGGAAGGTCAGCGCGTTCACCGTTCTCTAAGCGACGACGACTTTATGCGAAGCTCATCGGATCAGCACAGTTGGGCTGCATCGGCGATGGAGGCGACAAAAGAACGCGCCTATCAGAACCATCAGGCGGCGTCGGCGTCGGCGTCGGGCAGAGACAGTCCGCTGCACCGAGCGCCATCTTCGGCGGCCGCCAGTCGCGGCGCTCTGAAAAAGATTAATAGCAAACGACTGAAGGCTCGCGAAGAGGAGCAGCGGTACTTTTATTTTTCACTTTTCCATCGCCTTGCTTGAATAACAAATGGTTGCTTTCAGTCAGCAGCTCGTACTTCAGCGTAGCCTGCCAGAATTGCCGGCGGCGGTGGCGGCCGATGAGCAAGCGACGATTCCACGCTTGATTCAAAACGATTTCCTGGTAAGCGAACTTTTGCAACAACAGTGTTTGCTGTTGGGGGGCAGGGCGTAGGTTGTGTTCTATGTGCGCAGTTTCGGAAAGATTGGGTACATTCCTGGCGTGTTTGGCCGAGGCGACAATGCGCCGTTGACCGTCGACTCGCAACGGATTGTCCGAGAGGCGGCGACATTCCTCCTCCTCCTCGGTCGTTCCGGTGGGCGCCACGGAGTGACGCCGATTTTGCGCGGGCGGGTGACCGCCGCTTGCTCTGTCCACTGAGCGCTCTCAGTGTCGGGACGGTCGTGTGTCCGCGCGAGACAGCCGAGACACGCGTCCCACGGCATCGTTTACCGGCTCCTGCCGGGGAAGGATATGCAGTGGAATTCGTATATAGCGGCTTAGGTTATAACGGTATTTCATTTATACCGGTCAAGATTTTCAGTCCCAAAGCGTATGCTTCCCCTACATGCAAGTTCGGTTATAACGGTATTTCGCTTATAGCAAGACTTTCCGATCTCCGATGACCGCTGTAAACAAATTTCATTGTATGTAAATATATATTTATACTCGGGCCCTCCTCTCTTGGATCCTAACATGGCTACAGTTGCACAGTGGGCTGACAACGACGGCGACCGGTCGGCGGCGACGGCGCAAACCCAGAATCGCTCGTCCGGCGAAGGCTGAGAAAATTGCCACAAATTCGCCGTCGTCCATCAAGACGCGCTCTTGGGCGTCATCAGTGCGGGCGGCGTGTTGTTGGCCGACTCGCATCAGCGCGTGCGGCCGCCCGCGATTGCCGATGCCCGGGCGCGAGACTGTGCGATCAGATCCGCGAGCGCGAACGATGCGCTTCTCTCCGTGTTGGCTTTTCCGCTACCCAATCAAACAGGCGCCGTTGTCCGACAAACAGTACCGTCTGTGAAGAGGTCGCCGACGACGGTTGTCGGATGATCGACTGCCCCAATCAGGCGCTGAGCGGTCGCGATGAAGGTGTAAAACCCCCGCCGAAGGTTGCCCCCCCCTCCTCCTCCCTCATACGCAATAACTTTGTACAACAGCAATTGTGTCTCGTTGGCGCCGCGGCGGTCATTGCGTTTGGTCGACGTTTTTTCGTCGCTATTGCCGTCTGACAGGCATTCTTGGTGACCTTTTTGGCGGCGACTCGTCGGCGCCGGATCGCGTTGTCACTACTATTGTGCAGTTGCTCTTTCACGGCGGCGTCATTTTCCATTTCGATCTGTATGTTGCTTTCAGACGAGCGAAGAAGAACAAGCCGAGAGGGGTGGTGGTAAGCGGAAGAACGACGCGCTGCTATTGCAACTGCTGCCGACGCCTTCGGATCTCGAGCGACCCCGAACGTGAGCAACTGTGCCTGATCAAAGTCTTTGCCGCGGGATTATGGCGCGACGCGGGACGAGGGCGACGATACTGCTACTATTCGTTTAAATTTCGGGGGAGTAGTGGGTGTGGGTGTGTGTGTGTGAGTGCGTCTGTGTGTGGCCGGTCGGAGATGGAGTGCGATTATGCGGAGTGAGTGCAGGTGCAACGCGGCCTTCTTTGCGGCAGTTCGACCGGCGGCGGCCGCCGATCGCCATCATTACGTCTGCCGCACGCGCCGCTATTTGCGCAACTCGTACAAGTGACTGGCCATCGGTCGGCCGCGCCCCGAGCTCCCGATTCGCCTCTTGAACACGATTGGGCTCATCGTTGCTTGCTCGCCACTTGGCACGATACGGCGGTGATGGTCGTTGTTTCTTTTCGCGGCGCGCGAAATGCGCTCAAAATTCGCTGCGCCTGACGCAATTACTGGCTTGCATTTCTGTTGCTGTGGTCGGCTGTTCGAACCTTTGCGGGCTTCAGCGCTTCGCCTATCTACGCGACGCCGGCCAAGCACGTCAAGTCGGCCAGTGTGGACACGGATTGCCCTGTCAATATGAAGTCGCCTCCGCCGCTGCCCCGCAAACCGCCGCCGCCGCTCGACAAGCTCGACTGCGCTCCCTCCGTCCGGTATACAGTTTCTCTGTCCCCTATATTGCTTCCCGTACCGCTCTGCGTTATTGCTCATCCTTTCCCACCTTTAGCTTGCATTTAGTTTTTCGCCTATTTTGCTGTGACAAATTTCTTACTTTCACCTTCTGAATTTTTCGTTTTGCTACTCAAGCCCATTTTACTTTCGATGGCTTTGCGTGACTTTCTGTGGAGAGCAAACTTTCGAGGCGGAAATCGATGCGAGGATAATGGGCGACGACGGAATGGCCAATTTCGAAATTTGGCGCTATTATCTTAACTTGGCGGACAGGTTTATTTGTCCTAACTTGGACATGAGTCACCAGCGCGGGGACTGTTGCGCCGATGGGGCCGTGTGTGGGGCGCGCACAGATTGCGTGCCGACGACAGTGGGTGGGCGGACGCAGCTGCGTTATGCGAACGGCCGACTCAGCAGCCTTGAACTGACTGCGCGTGCATTCTGTGTCATGCAGCCGCGTGGGCTGACCGCATGCCATTGTTTCGCTTAAGGCGACTCGAGTACATTGGAAGTTAGGGAGGACTCGAGTACAGTGGGAAGTGAGGGAGGAGGAGGAGGATTGCGGTGGTCAGCACCGCTCTCCGTCAGCCTCGACTGGCGGCGGGTCTTTCGCGCGTCCGTTGTTCGTGTGCCCTCCCGCCCTACTGATGTTTGTCCTAAAATCGTGCGCAACCGGAGCATTTTTCGGGCCGGTTCGAGCTGAACGCCGCTCGAACCCGGTCCATACTCTGCAAACGATATGGCAATCGGCTCAGTGCGAACGCCGTCAGCTGGGGTGTCTCGGACTTACCCCCTGCCTGTTTTCGTCGTTTGGCGCTGTCGCGCTATTCCATATTACGACCCGTCGCGTTCCCATCGTTGAGTCGTCGTTTTATGACAGCGCGTGTTTCGTCGCGTCAAGGAAGCGACCGAGGACGCGGCTCAGTTTCAAATTCAAAAATTGCGACTCGCATTATAGAGCGACGATCGCCGCGCGAGTCGCAGTCAGCAAGATGTTGCGCTGTTTTGCACGGGTCAAAATCCAAAAAAATGTGGGCGATACGGGCTGACGCTGGCGATGATAGTTGAGTTGAGAGCGCACTAAGATCAGAACCCGGCAAAGACGTTTGGCAATTGTGCGCGTTCTATTTTCAACCATTCCGCAGCGTGTGTCAACTTTGCGCCGAGGCGATCGTTCAGCGTACGCTCTTCTTTCAGGTACGGCAGTTCGCCGTCGCTTTTTGACTCGACTCGACTGACCGCCGCACCAACCAGTGGCGGATATTTTCCGGCACCGTCGAACGGCTGCGATCATCGCCAAGAGTCTAATCGCTGCCAGCCGCCTGCGTCATCATCCATGACTTCGACTATCGGTATGTCGCTATCTGACGCGGCGCTTTCTCACAGCATTTAATCATTGTGTCTTCTTGCAGGCGGCAAGCCGACCGTGCAAGTCCACCCTATGCCATTTTCGCAGCCCCCGCCGAATGTGCCGCCGCGGTCGTCCAAGGATGATCTCAAGGTTGCAACCAGCGGAGACGCCGCCCACAGCACCAACAACAACAACAGAGGGAATCCTTCTCCTCGACCGCCGGTGCCGCGAAAACCCGAGCGTTTAATGCTCAGTCCGCCTCGGCCGACGGAGGCGAAGACGGACGGCAAAGCGACGACGGACGAGCGCGACGGCTTTTCGACCAACGTGCAGCAGCTGAGCAACTTCTTCGGACGCATGACCGTCGCGTCGGCGCCGAGTCCGCCTCCAAGACCGTCCGTTAGTCAGCGACAGCACGAGAAGGACCGGTGGAGCAGCAGTGTTAGGTAAGCGGCGTCGTCTTTATTGCGTTGACAGGCGGTCGGTCGTCAGCGACCGCTCGCAAGTTAGCGACACTCGAAAATGCGCCTCGGCCGCTATCACGTGCCGGCGTAGCGCTTCATTGAAACACGAGAGATGTCGTATCGTCGTCGTCGTAGACGGCCGACGCCTGAACTATGGGCGGTCGGCTGTCGGCTGTGTTCAGCGAAGAATCGGCTGTTTTCAGCGATTCGTCAAAGTCGACCGTCGACTCGGAACCGTCAGGATCGATGTCGCCGCCCAACGCCCGGTTTCTCGCCGACCTCTACGGCCCGAGCTCGTCCACTTCTCTGCTCAACCTCCACGCGTCATTTCTTACCGACGAGGACGACTTGTCGCCCGATGACTTGGATGATTTGGAGCGGAAAAGGGTAATTCGGTCTTCGTTATCTCTCGCTTGTCATCTCCCGCCTATTGGAAGATGAATTTGAGAGTCGACGAGTGCTGTAGGTGTAATAATAGTTGTCGTTTACAGCAGGATTTGATCGCATCTCTGTCGCGCAAAGTGGCGGTGCTGGACGAAGAGCGAGCGGCTGTGATAGAGGAGCTGGAGGGGAACGAGCGAATCGGCAGATCGGTGATGGAAACGTTCGCATCGGCGGGCGCTCCGAACGCCCATCAGGCCAAACTGGTGCTACACATGGAGGTGAGGCGATTAAGTCGATCGGCTGACGCCATTATATCACACACAAAGGGAATCGTTTAGGAAACGGGCAAAGTGACATCACTGCTCCTAAAGTTGTCGGCGCAATTGTCGCGAGTGGACAACGCTCTGCAGCTGCTGCCGCCCGACGCCACGCGTAAAGAGAAGCAGTTGTTGCTGGAACGACGCGCTCGCCTGACGAGTCAGTACGACGACGCGAAGACGTTGCGAGCTTCTCTCGACAGACGCGGCGAGACTGTCCTGCAAAACTTGGCGCAAGTGGTCAGCGACCAGCACATCAAAGAATACCAGTACTTTTTGCAAATGAAGACCAAGTTGCTCATCGACGCCAAGGAGATCGAGGAGAAGCTGCAGCTCGGCCAGGAACAGCTGCTCGCTCTCGAGCGCAGCGCCTCTTGCGCTTCTTCAACTATCGAATCCTGACGCCCCTCCCCCACTTCTGTAGCTTTGCCGGCTGGACCAGGAATTACTTCTTCCATCCATGCATTGATATGAAGCGAAGTCATGATTTGGCTGATTGGAATGATCGTTTTATGGATAACGGCCGCGTCAACATACGGTCTAATTTTTTGGACGAAGCCGCGCGCTCAGTGAAATGAATGACTAAGTCTTCCAACTGTGTCCTCGCATCTCATTTTAGTCCTTTCAATTCTGCGTGTTCATGTTACAGTAACAGCGGACTTGACGGTCTATTTGTTGCTCTAAATGTCGTTCTAGAGCTCGAGAGCTCATCTGCCCAAACTTTTCAAGGTGTGCGCCGTGTTGCCCAACCAAGCTATATTTCGTTTTTGGCCCGCATTGTCTCACGGCTAACCTTGTGGTGCATCCATTGTTATTGATTAAGAGTGATTGGTATAAAACATGAATGAGCACATTTGTCATCGTCGATTATTCAT
>NIUQ01000137.1:0-70981 GCA_002796945.1 Plectus sambesii | reverse complement strand
TACATGATACAATGCCTCGAATAGCAGCCTTGATCAGCGCTCAAGGCTTCGTTTCAAGTTGCCGAAATATCTACAACTATCGTCGGTGTATTTCTTGAACATTGACACACATAAAATATGAAGCCAGCGCCAATGCGCACCGAGACATTGCCTGATGTTTTTAGCAAGTTTCTGCGTTTGTCAAAATGTGAGGCGCATTGGTTAGCAGTCAAGAGCCAATTTTGTAAAACTGATCTAAATGTATTTTATTTCTGCTTCGTGATCACGCCTACTGTGAACAAATGGATGATGAAAACGCAGAAATTAATCACAATTCTGCTTTTTTTATTTTACATTCGTTTTATGAAATTGACCCTAGCCCGTTAACAGGTTTTAATGCAAGTTCGGCACAAAAAATTGTAAAGATTTACAGCCATCTCTAAATATTGATCGATAAATTTGGTTTATTTAAGATGTTTCAAGTTAGTCGATCACTCTCTACGCTGCGCTATTCTCTGCGTCAGTTCTGTTCTTCCTCCAAAATTACAGAGGGCGAACAAAAAATAACGCGAATTCTCAAAGATCGCTTCAAGACCGCCACCGCCTTGGAAGTCAATGATATATCTGGTCTGTTTTTTGTATTGTTTTCGTAAATGCGTCATCCTTGTTCTCTTTTTTCTAACAAATTTTTTACTCTCGATACAGGGTTGCCATTTATACTTATTTTTAAGAGTTTTTCTTAAATTTAGGTGCCTTGTCTTAGTTCTTATAAGACACAAAAAAAATTAAGACAAAAAGGAGCGGGCAAACGTGTCAATTATTGTCATTCGCTGAAACGTTACGATTGCCCTTTTATCTTTTTGTATTTCTGGGAAAGCATATGATACTACTGAAGCCTATTCTTCTTTTTCATAAAGAAAAAGAAATTTCGAAAAAGTCGCAAAAGCGATTTGATGTTTGTCTTAAATTTTGTCTTAAATTGGAAGCGTTTGTCTTAAAAAATTTGTCTTAAAACGCGATTTTCGACCTGGCAACCCTGTCTCGATAACTCACCACAAACCGACGACAACGAAGTATAGCAACATTTTCCACCTTAGAAACGTTTCCTATAAAGTCGGACAAAACGATTTCCGCGGGTGACAATCGTGCCGGGACGTCATTTTTAAATCACTGTAAATAACAATGTCTCTTATATTCCGGCTTCCCTTCTAACTGTGCTTAACTGTAAATGAGATTGATTTAGGCGGTTGCGGTTCCATGTACCAGGTGTCAATTGAGGATCCTGAATTTAAAGGAAAGATGAAGGTAGAACAGCACCGAATGGTAACCGAAGCACTCAAAAAGGAAATTGCCAGTATGCACGGCATTACTATTCAGACGAAAGCGCCAAAGTCATGACTAACTTTCATTTATACCACTGATGCACTGTTGTAGTTGGTTTCTAATGAAACTGATACGCTAGAATATGGATATTCGTTGAAATAGATTGTATGTTTTCAATTGAATTGAGAAGTAGCAGTTTTGTACGAATGACAAAGAGAGAGATTTTGACTGAGTATAAGATGTGGTTTCCATATTCACGCACAGAGACTTGCGCGCGAAATTTCGCACAAATCAACTCGATAAAGTGGCATGTTAATGTATGCCAGCAAAACTGGATATTTTAATTCGAAAATTAGGCCAGAATCAATAAAAGATGAATGTGATACAGCCAGGAAACTGAATTAAGGCAAGGCACTGAGTATCTTCACAACTTCAAATCTCAACTCTATCCCTGCAAGCTACTGCGAGAACGTCGAATATTTTTTGGCCGCAATCTGGATGCAACATATTTGAGTTTGAACACGAAAAGGTCGCGGTAGGAGATGGTCGAGGTTAGCTTTTTGTTGTTGGCTTAGTTGTTAAGTTTAGCGAAGCGCAATCGCAAATGAGGCTCTCAATGGAAAAGGAGAATCGCAGCTTGTTGTTCACGATATTGAAGTCTTTCTCTTAGTGGCGATTTAAGTACTCTGCCAGAACTACCAAAGCCAGCTTTACAATCCTAATTCGCAATCGGTTGAACCTATTCGTCTGCTACTCAGAAGTTAATAATGTCCTAATCCAATATGAATAGAAAGCCGCTTTGTTCTATCGCTCGAATAGTAAGAATAGAATCGAATGCAAGTAAACACACGGAAGATATATTGACTAGAGCAGGTTGTTAACTGAACCACTTGATTTTTATTTAATATGCCGCCAGATTTCCAGTAGCCGCGCACAGTTTGACTATGCTTATTTAACCTCGAAGTAAAAATTTTTTTAATGCAAATGGTAAAAGCAAGGTACTAACACGCGTCATAGCTTTGATTAGCTTTGCTTCATTGCGAAGTCTCGACATTATTCTCTATAATAAAAATATTCACTCAGTTTGTGATTTCTTCGAGATATATCCTCGACCTTTTCGTCTATCGACCATTTCGTCCCTCCACCTTTTCCATCTCGACCTTTTCCACATAGGCGTTTTAATTAACTAAACGGATTACAAAAGTTGCTCATTGCAACAATGTTGAATGGCAGTTATTAATAGTTTTCAATAAGTTCATGAGCTTTTGCAATTCGTTTTCGACGCGACGAACGGATAACCTAGATTTCTATTAATCACTGCTGAGAATAGGAATGTACTACACTGACGTCACAAAAGGGACTGATGCCAATACTGACGAATAATGGTAGCCCAACCGGAAAACGCCTTCGACATTGTTAGCAAAGTACATGAAAACTAATTTTCCCACCAAATATAATACGAAATGAAGAACAATCAGACGAAAGACGTAATATCCTGCGCTAGAGAACAAAAGATGTGTCGTCAGAGAAGCTGAAAAGCGTGGAGAAAATTAGTCAGATATAAGGATGAAATAATTTCATTAAACTTCTGCTTAGTCGTCAAGACACTGCAAAAGTTGCTCCAATTCAAGAATCTTTCTATTAGTTCAAATTTTACTCTATTTGGTTCAAATCGTGGATAGTTATTTGCAACTTCAGCAAGCAATATGAATCGAAGCGATGGTTTGCTGGTTCAGAATGTCACCGATGAGCAAATTGCCACTTTTGTCAGCGGCTTCGTTCTTTATGGCATTGAGGGGAGCATATTGGCGATTAGCAATTTTCTGATCACACTAGTGGTGTATGTCTATTCGGATCTGCGCCAGCAGAAAGAATACATAATTGTTGCTGGCTTGGCATTCGCAAATGGACTCCAAGGCGTTGGGTACTTCATCGCTTGTATCGGAAGAATAGCAATGATCAGAGCTGGCTACGGTTAGTGAATCCTTCGTTATGATCTCATGGTCAGTAACGAGAGTTGCTAGTACCGAATGATATAGATGAAATTTATCAATTAAATTTAATTTTTAGTAATGTTCAAATGTTCAAATGTTCAAATCTTATAAGACACACATAATTTTAAGACAAAAAAGCAGCAGGCAAACGTGTATATTTTTGTCATTCACTGAAAAATTACGGTTGTCTTGTCATTTTTTGTCTATTTTGGATATCAGATCTTACTACTCATGCTTATTCTTCTATTTCATAAAATAATAAATTACGAAAAAGTCGCAAAAACGATGTGATATTTAGTCTTAAATATTTCTTAAATTTCTAAATTTTTCTTAAAAACCGATTTTCGACCTGGCAAGCCTGACCAAACTTGTGTCTTCGTCTGCATATCACCCTACAATGCTGCCTTATCAAAACTCTGCAACGCAAATTTTAACTTTGATTTTCAGGCTTCGTGTTAGTTTCCCGTTGGCAATGCTTCACTAAACCGTGGAACCTCATCTGGCTGGTCTCCAGCCCGTGGCAAGATACAACTCTCCTGATGGTCTCGATTGATCGCTTCATCGCTGTTGCTTTCCCATTGCGCTATTTCTCCTTCTCTACCAGATACGCCTACTTACTCAACCTTTTCGCTTACCTGGGAGCATTGCCGCCACTTATCGTTGGCGCTGTAATTTCTTATAGCTATCAGAAGCCAGAAATGGCTGGGATATGCTACACTCAGTCTGGGATGGGCGATGGCTACTTTGCGTTCAGAAACATGCTTCGATTTTGCACCAATGTGATCAGCCTGGCGCTTTATGTGCCAATACTCATATTACTTCAAAAGGTACGGTTGATAAATTGCATACCTGCAAGGGCTAAATAAGTTTCGATGCTTTTCAAAATCATCGAAAAGCATTTTACGTTCATGACCAACATTTATTCTCCAAATGGAGATCTGGGCACTATTGCTTGACAGTTTTAATCGGAGTGACTGATACCATTGAAGGAAACTGATCACTGAACTATACAGAAACTTGGACTAAAAGCCCCCAATTTCAGACGATCAAAACAGGGCCGCTAAACGACGAGAGACATATGGCGGCACAAATAAGTCGCCTGAAAAAGGTGACCATCACTCTCGCGATTAGCGCTTTCTTCGTTCTCCTCTTCTCTACCATACCCGACATCATACTCATGCTGAACGTCTTAAGCGACAGATTGCCATTATATATCATCACAAATGGAAATGAAATCGCCTACATATTTATCTACTCGTTGCGTTTCAAAGATATTCGTCAAGGACTAATATCGCTCTTCTTGCTTCGTCCATTGAAGAAAAGTAATACCGCTTTTACTTCTAGGCAGACATTTACACGCAGTCAGCGTGCATAGAAACGAGGCATGAGGATTGCGAAAGAGTATTTTGGGGTTAGAGCGATACCCTGTCTGATGTCTAACGTATGAATGTCTGTTTGTACATACGCACGTAATGCATAACTTTACTCGTCTGTTTTCACGTTCATTCATTTATAAATGGAAGTTGAAGCAAATAAAACACGTAATGGCAAACTTCTTACCATCTTGTCTTGATGAATACACAATGTGTCAGTGTAAATTATGAATATATTGTTGCGTAGAATGGGGATATGCGTTAACTAGCTGCCATTTAGCCTTGTTAATGAACCTTACCGTTATGAGACTTACACTCGTGTTTCTATTGACTGATTATAAGCTCTGAATGCTCTAGGAATGGCATTGGAATGAATCGTGCTGGTATTATGAATCATCTTCTCTGTGCAAGCTGATAAGGAAGTTTCCTGCTTGCGAAGCAGCGTTAGTGTGTGCTCATTGAGTGATAGAGTCACGTTAAAGATGACAAAGGAATGGCATGATTTTATTCCCTTTGACTGGATTGTTTTTGCTGTTGCTTTTGTTGTGTCTTGATAAATCAGTGACATATTTCTGCAGCTGCATATTATCGATGGATTTTACGTTGCGTAATACAGTCGCAATTAACGCAGTACTCAAGTATCCTCTGTGTGTTCTACTGCTGAAAAAATTAAATACATTTAATCAAGTAATAGATGAAAACAGCGCAAGAAACACAAAGCGGATGCAACTGCGCGTAGTTAAACTCGTAACGCGATTGTTTTACAATATAATTTTGTGGTTCCGCAAAATTGTACGTAAGAACAAAAGAATTACATAATAATTGCTTTTTAATTTCCGCTGAGGCTGTTGAGAGCTGTCTATGATTGCGCAGCTCTTATAAAATGGACGCCATCGATTCACAAATAGACAGGGAGCAAAATACAGTTGTATTATGACGCCGACTCATAGTTCGTAGTCAGGTCTGAGTCACTGTCCCATCAGCGACAGCAATCAGTATGAGGCGAGATGTTTGCTGCATCAGAATACGAACGTAATATAACAGCGCACGTCACATCGCGCGCGTGTATATAGAGAGAAACTAGTCAGCTCTCCCGCGAGGCATCACAAATCAGCACCACTGTATGCGTCGTTATAAACGTGTGCGCAAGCACGTTGGTCGTCAGACTCAAATACCTCTGTGTTAGTTGTTACGTGAAGCAAAAGTTGCATAGATTATGGATCCTCTCCTAGCTCTCCTCTCGCTGTCCTTATTCGTCAGCGTGGCCGTTTATTAGTAAGTTAGTTTATGCCGCATTACTCTGTTACTCGTAATATTTCTGCTTCATATGCACTTTGAGTTTCGTCATATAGAAAAAGTTCATATTATATCAAGATGGGGAACTTATACAATGCAACAGTATTCCCATGGGAACAGCATTAATTACTCTACTGAACAATGAACTTTAAAACTGAAAGTCAAGCGCATCATTTTCGAGTAGCAATTTGAACAGATGCAAAGGAATTTATGTGATAAGTTGCAATAAAATATTCAAATTGAAGCGAACAATATCTACCCCCACCCCAGTAGTTTACGTAACTTGCGATATCAAGCACATGCTGGCAGATAATAACACACTTTCTATTCTTTCAACATACTTTCTATTCTTTCAGCTACTTCTGGAACCGGTCTCAATATTTCAAGCGACGAGGAATTCCGGGCCCGTCTCCGTCCTCTGTGTTCACAGGCAGCCTGAAAGAGTTGCAGAAAGACAATGCGCCGCCACTGCGCATGGTAGAATGGGAGAAAAAGTACGGTGAAACATATGGCTTCTTCGAGGGTGGCAACAGAATCATCGTCACTAGCGATCTGGAAGTCCTCCAAGATATTTTCGTTCGTAAATTCGAAAATTTCTACTCACGCAAGGTAGAGTACAAACATTTTAAGCTTAGTACGAAGCATTTTACTTGAATCTCATTTATTTATGTTCCTATTATCTTGGCGAATAAGATGCAAGTTCAATAATTTGTATTTTTTGTTACGTTACCACCAATAGTAATGAGCATCTGTGAAGACTGAGACAATTAGTGCATAGTCAACTAGAGTTAACATACTGAACCATAATCAGATATGACATAACTATGCCGTTTTCTAGCTAAGTTATATACATATTCAGTAGAAGATATTTCAAAAAACGAGTAGCATTGGTGCATTTGGATTCGTCTGTGATAAGAAAGAAAGCAAATGAATCATAAAAATTTTAGATGAACGCGACGGCGGCTATCGACCCGGACAAGGAGCCCCGCGTCAATGTGTTTACTGCGCGTGGTCTTAGGTGGAAACGCCTGCGCACAATCACAAATCCAACTTTTTCGGCGTCCAAACTGAAGGCAATGGAACCAACTATTCAGGACAGCATCCGAGCTTTGATGCATCAATTCGAGAAGAAAGTCGACGAGCCTCTCGATGTCTATTCGTACGTTTCACCTCTGTTCGGCCAGTCTCAATGTCCCACATAGTACCGTTTATAAAACAGCCGTAATTATAATCGATGTAACTTTACATGCGGAAAGTGCAGCGAAGGGGCAGGGTGAAAGTGGGATAGACGAATGTTCTCGCACTCGTCAAATTATTTCGTTTACCGTAATTTCAGCTACAGCAGGAGTTACTGCAGCGGCTTTGTAGAATATAGAATTTAATTTTTCAAAAGCAAAAGATGTTCTTTATTCTTAGCATAATTTCCAGTATTGCAACAGACAGCTCATTGAATTTTCAATGGTTGTTTCCTGTTAAAATTATAGTTCACCGCCAGCAAAAATATCAACATAAACATTAAAAATGCGAAACAAATTATAATTATTGAAAGATATCTTTTAGACTCTATCAAGAACTGACTTTGGATGTGATCGAGCGCACAGCCTTCGGAAAGAAAGAGACTCATTTCGGTCAGGGTCCGAATCCATTTATTGAACCTCTTCGCAAACTCTTCAATCCACCACGGATAACGGACAGTGTGGTTACTTCGTTCTTTGGTATGGAGCTCTTAACTGCCCTCAGTTTTTTCCTTGTCAAAGACAATTTGTTTATTTTAAACGTCAAATATTTAATACTTTCAAGTCCAAATTTTGAAATCAGAGTTTCACGTAAAGTGCGCGAGTTACGCAGTTTTGATATTACACTAATGACACTGCTAACGATAGAGTTTGCTTTATAGCGTCGACTACCGAATTCGTCGCTTTCACTCGCTACATCTTCAAAGCGCTGATGTTGGTGCGCGACTCGCCGTTCAAGGCGATCCTCGCTCGATTGGAGCCCACAGTCCATTCCCGTCGGCAAGAGCACACGAATGGAACTGAAAGTGACCATCACGATTTCATCGACCTTTTCCTGAACGCTGAAGCCGAGGAGGAGGATATGAAGCGAATGGTCAGCGAACGCTACCAAGATGTTGAGCGGAAACATCTAAAAGTCGACAAAAAGCTTACCGTCCCAGTGAGTTTTCCAAGATGTTCTTTGCACTTTGCATTGACTATTGCGAAATCATAAAACAGTAATTATCAATGTGCGTTGATGAATAATTGATGGACAATGCTTGACAGATTCTTCACATTCAATGGTGTTAAAATTTATTTTGAACTGGCTATGGTTTGAACAACTGTTCAGCATGAGTTTTATTTCAGGAAATTGTTGGTCAGTGCATCGTGTTTCTCTTGGCCGGCTATGATACTACGGCAAATACGCTCGCCTACTTGAGTTACAATCTCGCAATGAACGAAGATGCTCAGAACAAATTGATCGCCGAAATAGACGATTTCATACCGACTGAGGTGAACAATTTCGACTTCTTACTTATAGGTTAGAAACTTCACGGTATAGCTGCTAGTGTTGCATTTTTGAGCCGGGGACGAATGATCGGTTCAGTTTAGTTAAGTGGGTAACGCTAAAATCGGTAAAGTTCGGGATCATAGATATTGTAAACAGAGCATAATAGAAGTTGGATAAGTGCACAATATCTCGACTCCCATCTCGCTCATACTTTCCCTCCGATACGAACTCAAAAAGTTCTGAAACCAGATAAATAGAGAATTCATCTGGATTCGGCAGCGGTGCTTCTGCCCTGGTTCAGCTGTATCTCTAAGCTTTCAAAGCCGTTTAGCTTTTGCGCGGGAAATCCAAAAGATGAAATAACATTAATCGGGTGTAGGCTAGTATAAACGTTCCTTTGTTCTTGAAATGTCAGAATTGATATCCCCCCATTTAGGAAGCTTGAAAAATCCTCCTAATCCCTCTTTACTTTCAGGATGATATCACGTACGAATCAGTGCAAAATCTCACCTATCTGGACTGGTGCCTAAAAGAAAGCCTGCGCATGAATCCATTAGCATCCATGTAAGATCTTGCGCTACTTGGCAACATTATTCTTAATTACACGAAATATTTTAGCGCAAATCAACGTCTGTGCATGAAAGCTTGCACAGTTGGCGAACAGAAATTACAGGTGGAAGAAGGCGTGACTATTCAAGCGAATGTTTGGGCGATTCACTACAATAAAAAGATCTGGGGTGAAGATGCGGACAGCTTCCGACCAGAGCGGTAAGTGACATTCGTTGAAGTCGTGAAATTTTGTTACATTAGTATTTCTTTAAAGTTTTTATCAATAAAATGATTAGGTAAAAGTAAAAATTGTAGTTTATCCTGAATATAGAACATAATCACAATTTTTTTGAAGCATTTAAATGATATACTGAAAATGTAGGGTACTGTTCTAAGCCGGCCAACTCATTCAGTTATTGCTTTAATCTTGCAGGTTTGACCCGGAGACTTTGTCAGAGCCGAGACATCCAATGGCCTGGCAACCGTTCGGCGCTGGGCCTCGCATATGCATTGGCATGCGATTTGCCCTTCTTGAAGCGAAAATGACCGTGTGCCATTTGCTGAAACGCTTCCGCATACAGAAATGCGACAAGACTTCGGCAAGTTTTATTGCAACTTATGGCTTAAATATTTATAATTACGCTTAAAATTTGCAGCTCGTGCGAACTGGAAATATTACCCTGGGTCCAACGGACGTTACCGTAATTCTGAAGAAGCGTACTTCTATTGAGAGCGATTAAACTATTGCTATGTTTGCAGTTTATCTTTGATGAAGAGTGAGAGTATGTGTAATAAATGTTTGCGCAATTTTTCACTTGTGTAAATTATCTCACCTTGTGACCGCACATTTGAAGAACATATGCAAGAGAATGTGCTCACGAAAAGCAAGATGGCTTTCGTGACAAGACGAGTGCAGTTCCCGGAGAATTCGAGAACACAATACAAGAGCATTTAAAGTTTGACGCAGAAGCTGACGATAAAAGAAAATGTAAAGCCCCACGGAAGTTATTTTTTTCGGGACATCATAAGTCAAAGGTACTCTAAGAAAAACGAGTTGAGAATACGAGACTTTTTCCAAGCGCTCGTGAGTTTGCCATTTTTTTGTGATTAACCGCTCCTCTACTGGGCTTTTTTCTTTCCCGTACAACTCTGCAACCTAGAGTCAGATTACGAGAATGACAGGAACAAGAGCGACCTTAGCTTATCATATACACGGTGGCCCAAGATTTCTGTACACTTCGGCAAATGAAACATGCAAGAGAGATCCATAACTGAGCCATCATCAATTATATTCCGTTTAATAGCCCAGCAAAAACTCTCCCGAAAGGGTGCGAAACTTTCTGTCCCTTAAATCTATTGGCTCTGCCTTCAAACTAAGCGCTTTTGTTTAGTAAGATACCCTTTACGAGCAAAACCTTCTTACAACTGAGGATTGCAACCGCTCGGTCGACCTAAACGGCTGTGACAACAACCACTCACACACGCGCAAATAAGTTTGCTTCAATGAATATTAGGATGATGAGGCCTTGTCAATAATTATGCACTCAAAATACTCTCTCTGGTTTACCTTTTTGTGAAAGGGTTTTGATAGAGATATTTTATGAAAAATGCCGAAGCAGTTGCAGTTTTTCCGAAAAATAGAGATATGATTTTGCCCTTGACACACAGTTTTGAAAAACAATGTCTCTACTGCGATCGATTCATTTATTCCATTTTATCACACAAGTCCTAGCTGAAACTGTTTTATTCGAAGCATAAATGAAAACATTTGAGTATAGTGGTGCAATAACTGGAAAAATATTCAAATAGGACAAGATTTAACATTCACTGCACAGTTTTATCGATTACTCAAAGACAAAAGGAAAAAATTATTTCCAACAGTCCTGACTTCTTGCAGGTCTAACTGCGCAAATAATCGAGTAAGTATCAATGTGCTTTAGGAGCCACTAACAGTGTTGGTGGTTTCGGTTCTTGGTATCCTGGCACAAACATGCGAACAAAATGACTTTTTACTGGCGTCGAAAACAATAAGAGAGTGTAGGGATTGACTATACAGAAAAACTGGTTTGATGTGTTGGAAATGAGCCAGTAAGTGGTCGGATGGTAGAGATTGATTTTATATAAATTCCACGCAAGATTCGACGATACTGTTAAGTGCTGGGCGACAACTACTCCAGACGCGTGTAAGAAACCAATCGCTGTCATCCTGAGCGCTACTCGTTCATTGGTGGACAAGTTGGCATTCGAGGAACACTGAAATTTCAAGATGAAGTGTCAGTAAAAGGAATATCTTAATTTCAAGCGCAAAAATATCATGATAATTTACTGATTCTTTTCAGCTTTTTACATAATAGCAGAATAGGCAGTCTATAGAAGTCGCTGTTCTCCGTTTTTTCAATCGTTTGAAGCCCATTCTAAGTACGAAATTCGGATTGAATGTCATCGGATGCGTTATTAAGGCTCAATTATAGCTAGATTTGAGGGGTCGATTGGTGTAGTGGTCTAAACCCTCGCCCAGCAGCCTCAAGGACGCGGGTTCAATTCCCGCTGAGAGCGACACTCACCCAACCAAGGTGCTCATCCCTCTGTGGGGGGTCGGGGAAATGGTAGCAGCATCGCTGCGGTGGTCTCCACACCACTCTGACAACATCCCGGTGACAGGAATGCGACAGCCGACCGGATATTCTACTGTCGCTAACTCAATGGCGGGTTGTGAGAACCGCCGTCGCTGACTCCTAATCGGAAACAAACAGCGAGGAAAAAAAATTATAGCTAGACTTGGATTTCAACGGCTTATTGTTTAATCAATTAATGCGTCCAAACAATTAATTCGTACCAAAAATTTAAATAACTGGATTAATAACAGAACAAAGTTAACTTATACTAAAATATTGAATAAGCTACCTTTCTCTTGATGATAGTGACAAAGATGATGGCGTAAAGAATGACGATTGCAAGAGTCAGTGGCTCGGCGACCGCGAAAGTAACATACAAATTAAAGTTTGGAGCTCCCTCCCAAGCAAACGTGATTGTATTATTGTTCAATGGAAAGCCAGGGAAAAGATTGTAAAACCGTTGAGTTGAAAAGATCACTGGAACCGCTACCGCAATCGCAAAGATCCATTGAAGTACAATGCAGTAACGAAGCAATCTTCCACTATCCCACAACTGAAATCGTAACGATATTTATCACGCCTTATATGATGTAGAGCGTACAACGACTAGGCATAAAAGAAGCCAACTTTATTTAATCAGCAATTCAAAAATATCTGCAAACAGCAACACAATCTTGCTTGCTTTTGAACTAAGCACGCTTTGAAGTCCGGTCGTGGATGCGGTTGTGACCGTTCGGAGCATGTTTGCCTTTTTGTAATACAAAATCAATTTTGAAGTTTTCTCTATTTAAAAATGAGATTCTTTTTTGCTTGCATGTAATTGTCTACGCCTCTAGATCCTTACGACTCAATCAATAAGCATGAAACCAATTGGGGATAGATTTCCTCAATTTTCTCAGTACTCCTTGCGGCTTCATCCGAAGTTCACACATATGCAAGATATCTCATCTCAAAATGAGCTGAAAAATCAGCATCACTTCTGCTCTTATTAAGTGTAAGTAACAGTCTTATTGTTTGCCTGATAGCCTTCCCTAATTGTCAGAAACATAAAAACCAGAAAAAGTTTGATGAGAGAGAAGTTAAAGAATTCGATATGTATTTCTCATATCCAGATTTCTCTGATATGCAAGTTCTGCCATTTCTGCAGCTCTAAAGTTGTGACGAAATAAGTTTTGTTGGTCGGATGATAAAAGAACAAGTTAGAGCCTATTTTTTAGTCGCCATGTGCAACTTGGTCGTTCTTTAACTCGATTTGACAATAATGTTGTACTCGGAACCGAACTTTGTGCACTTTAACACATTCACGACAATGTGCATGACCGGTCATACACGCGGTGACTGTCATTTCGGATCGTGTGCATGACGGATCATGCACGCACGCGCTGTAATCGGGCTAAAGGGCAACCGTTACGCGAAGGCTACCGTAATCGTAGGCGCGTGATTTGAATTGCGTTACATAAGGATTTGTGGTCATAACAATGCCGTACGGAGCTATTTGAATGCAAACATTCTAACCAGGCGAGAATTGCTTTAGTGCCTCTCTCTTACTGGCCGCCCTTTATCCGATTACACACGCTGTGTAAAAAAATGCCGCGGTCCCACGCGGCAGTTTTCCGAAAACACGCGCGGTCGTGAATGTGTTAATGTGTGATATGGGCAAACTTATGAGCTTCTTAGCATCGCAAACAGTAAAATCTCTAACGTCAGGGTTCTCCATCGTGTAGTAGAAAAGTAGGGGGGTGTGGGATGTGATGAAACATTTCTTATATCCCGATTCTTCTATGTATCAAGAAGGAGCATCCAGAATTTGCAGTACAAAACAGACTCCCGTATATGTGCGCACACGCAAAGACAGCAGTTTACCTTTTTATGTCCCGCTGGCATAAGAAATGCGGTGAACCGATTCATTGAGACGAAGAGAACGCCCGCAAGTGAAGCGCGATTAAATAAGCCGCTTGTTAGGCTCAGGCGACCAGCCCAACTATCCATCCAAATGTATAATTCAGGTACCCATCCATACCCTGCTAATTTTGAGAACAGCAGCAATGTGAGAATTCTACAGATGTCAGCAATGCCTGTACTTATCATGAGAGTGAAGAAAGAGTGCTTCAGCCTGAAAGAGTTTGTCACGTGAAACCGTATATGAACAAACAGAGTCTCTTTCAATTATAACCCCTATCAAGACAGTGCGAAATGGAAGAATCCAGGAGCCTGTGTTTGATTCGATACGGTATATTATTTGCGTCATACTGGGAGGAATGGAGGACAATTTATGCTCCCAGGGAAGCTCTTTATGAAACTTATGCAATTAAATTAAGGAAAGTAACTGAACAATGAGAACATGTGCGAGAAATGTTCTCAACATTTGCTGACGAAGCGCACAACTCTGTTCACTAATCGGCGCACTTCCGCAATTGTCCAAAGCTATTGTAATTACAACAATATTACAAAATAGGTACAAGGTCACCTGAATGCTAAGATCGAGAAGACTTCTTCGTATATATTGTGGGATCTATTTCATGAAAGGTCAACTTATTTTGCATCCAAAAAAGTTTCCCCTACCCACAACTCTCGCCGCTTTTTCCGAATCATAAAGAAAAAATGAACGAACCATTCGTCCTTCCGATTCTTTATAATGGCTATCAGAACGAGAATGTATAGGGGTATTGTAAAGAACATGACTATGTCCATTGTGTAGCCAACAATATTACTGAGGAGAACTGGAACAGGCCCAAAAATGTATGTGCGCGTTGTAATATTCGCTACGGACATTATCGGCTGCTAACTGACTGACAGATACAGCAAATGTCTAAAACGTAGTGAAATAGTATTTTCGAATTAGAAGGACAGAGCGAAATTCACGTCCAGAAGTTGGCAAATTTACCAGCACGTCAAACCTAAAACACAAAAACAGCAACAACATTAATGTATTGCTTGCCCGCGCCGCAACATTTCATATGGCGCTCTGAATGGCTGTATCCTGAAACCTGAGATTGCTTCTATCTTACTATAATTAGAGAATACTTGTTTCTTACTTACGTACGTCTTTATGACACGCATGAAGATGGTACGAAAAGCACTGCTTGCTGCAATTATTCATTCAGCCAGTGGCTGCAGTGCCGACTAAACTGAGACAGCTGCCTACGGTACTATCCCAAATATTTGAATTAGGTACTAACTCGCGCGCCTTTTGCAGGAATCTAAATCTAGTGCGGGTCTTAGCCTTGTGCGTCTGAAGACATTGCCATAAAACTCAGGTACTCTCCTTTGATTCCTAATTTTCCGCATCGTTTATCACGGAATAAACTCTCTACAAAGATACAGTCAGCAACTTTAATGAGTGGCTCTGGTACTATCATCTTTTCTATCGAGATCGCACTGAAGGTGAGGCTTGAGAGACTGCAACATGGGACTCAGAGAAGAACGGAAGTGCTTAAAGGGCAGAGGCACTTTTCAGTTGCGATGTAAACAGGTGCAATGATATTGAAAAGTTGACGATAGCTGAGCCTAGAGCGCATATACACCGAGCAATAATAGCGCTTCTCCTGTCAATCTATTACATATTGCACAGGTATGCAATCGATTAATTTTAGCCGATAAAATGATTTCGGTAAGAATAATCAGCATGCATATTTGATAAAAGAAAAATTTTTTAACATGAAAACTGAGTATTTGAAGCAATTTTGTACATCTTTCAGTAAACAGGAAACATTCTTAGTTTATAATTGGCATCTTAATCCAATGAATTTTACAACAGAAAACTGGAAAAGCGAGAGAGCCGATAGCAAACTTTGCTCTCAGCTATTGATTCTTTAAGACACATGCAAAGAGTTTGAAGATATAAACTCCTAAGCAAACATCCTGAAACCCGACGGCGAAAGTGTCCGAAGTATGCCGTAATCATAAGTGAGACATGGAGCTTTCTTCTCCAACTCTCCATATTTTAGGGAATGCAAATAATTTGAATATTGAAAAGAGTGAATAAATGGTATTTTTGGATTCATGAAAACTCAGTATGACCCGCTGTTTTTGGCAAACGCTGACTAAAACAAGATTTGGCTTGAAACGTGGCACCTTTAGCAAATTTCATTATTTGGAAATTTGTTAAAGGTGCCACCTTCTCCGACCATTTGAAAACGCCCTCCTCCGACCGTAACCCGTACTTGGACACTAGTTTGAACTTAGCGATATCGCCGACCGATTCTGAACTTTCGGGTTGCGACTGGCGCAAGAAATTTGAATGGATCGTTTGCAATAATCTTGTATCGAAATTTGGAATAGCACAGATGATAACTCATACAATCAATATTTGTTTTGTACTCCTGTATCTAGCTATCTGAAAAGTCTTTCCAAAATCTTCAATAGCTTTATATATAAATTAGGAATAATTCTTGATGAAACGTTCATTATGTTCCTCAAGTTTTACTCGGTCAAACTCTGCGAGGTTCGCTAACTATTTTAGGACTACTGCCAGCGCTAAAGAGCAACATCGGAGCTAAATACTAATCCCACATGAAGGCGCAAGCAAAAGGTCATATTTTGATGGCTTTTATGAGCGCTGCTCACTCAATCGCGACGCTTAGTTCATTAAATTTTAGTGGCACTGCAAGTAGTTTGACTTTAGTACGACGTATGGACGGTTACACCTGCCGTTTCAATTGTTTTCAAGTTGTATATTAAACAGCGCACTGTATTATGTTCTCAAAGGATGTTTGCGAACGTAGCTTTGAATGACGCTCATTGCTCGTAAATAGTTTGACACCAGCATAATAATGTTAAAATTCCGCGAAATCTGGTTTGCAAACGCTGCAATCCTTTTCGTATCGTGTACGATATGTGAAAGGAAGTAGTTCAATTCACCTGCTTGTATTCTGATTATCACTATTATTGTCATTGTTATTATTATTATCACCTGCATGTATCTGCCCTCGTGAGTTCATTTCACCAAAGCTTAGCAACAGTGACCTGTTCTCAGTTATTCGAGCATCGACTGTATTTAAGCCGAATATGATCCTATCCTATAGGTGTTGTCTCATCCTCAGCGGCTGAGCTTTATTAAATAGGCCCCAAATTGCTAATTGTGGATGTATGCGCAATCGAATGTAGTTAAAAACGGCGACACCAATGCAAGCACCGAAATCGCTCTATTGCAGACATCGATGACCCCTTCATTAATATCATATTCACTTAAATAAGGGCGCATTCCATAACATACATCATCTTAGTCGAATCATGCCGTTTGTTGGACAAATTTTACAAAAAATATCCTTCTTAAAGCGAAATTGATTGTGTGCCATTTGCTGAAATGCTTCCGCGTACAGAAATGCGACAAGACTTCGGCAAGTTTTATTGCAACTTATGGCTGAAATATTTATAATTACGCTAAAAATTTGCAGCTCGTGTGAACCGGAAATAGAACCCAGTGTCTACCAGACGTTGTCGTAATTCTGAAGAAGGATACTTCAACTGAGAGCGATTAAACGTTTGCTATTCTTGTACTTCTGTCTCTGACGAGGAGTGAGAGTTTGTTTAATGTATGCTTGCGCAATTAAATTTGAAGGCGAAACAATGTATTTACACTGCATTTTTTCATAAAATTGCCATTACTGAAACGTGCACTATTTCTCTAGATCACAACGAAAAGTAGCATCCTCATTGGATCTCGTTTTCAGCATACTTCATTGATGCGCTCGTTTCGATCAGGTGCCTCTGTTAGTTACAACACACTTTATCAGCGTAACCTTTGTCCAACCGAGAACTGCAAAAGACCCGGTCGACCTGAATGAACTAAGCTGGTGTTAATACACACCCATAAGCCTACACACAGACGTACTCGCTTCAACGAATATCATAATGGTGATGCTTTGTCAACAACTCTGCCCCCAAAAAACTACCTCTGCTATGTTTTCTGTGAATATGTTTTCGATAAAGATATTTTACAAAAACTGCCAAAGCATATGCAGTATTTCCAAAATAATGATATAATATTTGCCCGTAAAATGTAACTTTGAAACTAAAACGTTTTTGCGGTAGTCAATGTATTTATTCCATCTCATCGTTCAACTCCTCGGTAGAAAAATGTTTTATTCGAACCGTGCATGAAAACATATGAGTATAGTGGTGCACTAACTGGGAACATATTCAAAAAAGGAACAAGATTAAACATCTGCTGCAAACTTTTTATCAATTACTATAACATAAAACATAATAGCTCTCAAAAGTTCCAAATACTTGTTCCGCCAATCACACAAATCATCATGTAGGTATTAGGTTGCTACAGGAATCGCCCACTGTGCTGGAGGTTTAGGTTCTTGGTATCCTGGCACGAACATGCGGGAAAAATGCCTTCGTACTGGCGTCGAAAACAACAAGAAAGTGTAGGGATTAACTGAACAGAAGAATTGGCTTGCTGTGTTGAATATTAACCAATAAGTGGTTGGATGGTAAAGATTAATATGAAATAAATTCCACGCAAGATTCGATGACAGTATTAGTTGATAGACAACAACTGTTCCAGACGCGTGTAAGACACCAATTGCTGTCATTCTGAGTGCTGCTCGTTCATTAGTAGACAGATTTGTATTCGAGGAACACTGAAATTTCATTAGGATGTTTAAATAATTAGAATCCTTGGTAATTATCAGACGTAATATCCGATTAGTATGAAGGATGTATAGTCCTCGATTTTACAGTGATGCATTTCACATTTCAGACTTTATTTTTTCCGGTTGAACTTTACTTAGGAACACAATTTATTCTTTCGTTTTCTTTCACAAAATACAAAAGAGAACTTCAAAAGGTAGTTCAGATTGGCACAGTTGCTCAATAAAATTTCGTTTTTTATTTTCGTGCCCAAAAATTTTGAAAATGTACAAGTTCATTTAAGATTTTCACGTAGGAGCATAATTCCTATAAACTTACCTTTTCACGTTTACACTCATTTACAGCCCATTTCACTGAAAAAACTACGAAATTCGCATAAGACGTCATCACATGCTTTATTAAGGCTCAATGATAGCTACTCTTGAATTCAACCAGCCCATTGCTTAATAAATTAATATAAGCAACTCATATCAAAAATTCAAATGAAGAGATTAATAACGAACCATAGCTCACTTATACCAAAAAGCTGAGTTAGTTACCCGTTTCTTGATGAGAGCGACAAAGATTATAGCGTAGAGAATGACGATCGTAAGAACCAATGGCTCGCCGGCCACGAAAGTAACATACAAATTAAAGGTTGGAGCGCCATCCCAAGAAAAACTGATCGTATCATTGTTCAATGGAAACCCAGGGAAAAGATTGTAAAACTGCTGAGTAGACAACATCACTGGAGCCGCACTCGCAATAGCATAGATCCATTGGAGTACAACGCAGTAACGAAGCAGTCTTCCACCATCCCACAACTGAAACATTAACGAAAAATATAACAGCTTACATGATATTTAGTGTACAACGACTTGGCAATAGATCAATCAACTTTTTTATCTGACAATTCAACAAACTTTAGCAGACGGTAACGCATTCATGTTTGCTTTGAAATGAACTTGCTTTGCAATCCTAACTGGGATGTGTGCACATGTGTGTGTGGGACTGTTTGCAGCATTTTTGACTTTTTAGAACCTAAAATCGAATTTTAAAGTATGTTTCACCCCAAAAATGAGACATCTTCTCTCTTTTCTGCTTGCATATACCTGTCTACACCTCCAGATTCTTTCGACTCAATCAATGAGCACAAGAACAATCTGGGGTTGATTTCTTCAGTTTTTCCTACGTCCCATGCGACTTCATCCCAAGTTCACATCTTTACCAGACAGACATTTTATCACATACTCAAATGAATAATCAGTATAATTTTCGCTTTGACTTTGTGTCGGAGACAGTCTAATTGTTTGCTTGATCATCTTTTCCTTTCGTCATTACATGAATACTGTGAAAACTTGATAAATACAAGGTAAAGAACTCGAAAACGTTTTCTTATAGGCAGATTTTTCTTACATGAGTATAATCTTAATTCTACAGCTCTAAAATTGTTAAGTAACAAGTTTAAACTTCGTTTCTAGTCATCACGCGCGATTTTTTCATTTGACAGCACTATTGTGCCCAGAGTCGAAATTTGTGAATTTCAATGTCTGCGATGGATAAACTTATGAGCTTCTCAGCATTGCCAGCCAAAAATTCTCTTACTTTTGGGATTTTAGGCATGCTGTAGCAGAACAGGGGCCGTGGTATGTGACGAAACATTTCCTATATTCTGATTCTACTATGTTTTAAATAATTTTTATCCGCAAGTTGCAATATTAAATGTGCCGTTTTATATATGCGTACAGGCGAAACTAACAGCTTACTTTTTCATGTTTCATTGGCATTAGAACGGCGGTGAACCGATTCATTGCCACAAAAAGGGCGCCCGCAACTGAAGCACGACTGAATAAGCCGCTAGATATGCTCAGTCGAGCAGCCCAACCACCCATCCAAATGTATAATTTAGGTATCCATCCATACCCTGCTAATTTTGGGAACAGCAGCAGAGTAATGATTCGGCAAATATCAGCAATGCCTGTACTTATCATGAGGGTGAAGAAAGAGTGCTTCAGCCTGAAAGAGGTTCTAACGTTAAACCGTGTATGAACGAGGAGAGTCTTTTCAAATATTCCTTTTGATTTGGAAAACGTTATCTGTACTTAAAAAAGTGTCCTTATTAAGTGTAAGTGCTATAAGACTAATCAATTGTGCCTGTTTTTAGTATGTGAGCAAATTTCGAGTCAATATAGTGCATATAACCAAAAGCCGGATAATTGCATAAACCGGTTAAGTGTACAAAATTTTCTTGTTCGACCAATGTGCACTTTATCGGATTTCCATGTACAAGGGTAACTGAATGCTTAGGCCGACAAAACTTCCTTCTCTACACCACAGGGCCTATTTCATGAAACTTTTGAGAATTGAGAAACTGAGTCAAAGTCTACTTGAGTATCCTTTTTCTTATAGGATAAAACGCAGAACTGAGACTCTGTTTCTCAGTTCTCAGTACTCAGCACTCAATAGTTTTGTGGAACTTGCCCGTGACTCTTAGATAAGTCGATCACATTGTGTCCTGCAAATCTGCCAATTGGCTCACACGTTTCCCCTTGTCTAACGTAAGTTTACGTAATATCTTATTCTTCTTCACCTAATGTCAATTTATTCCACATTAAGAAAATTTTATTCATTCACGACTCTCGCCGCTCTTTCTGAATAATAAAGAAAAGATTAACGAACCATTCATCATCCCGATTCTTTATAATGGCTACCAGAACGAGGATATAAAAGGGTATAGTAAACAACATGATAATGTCCATCGTATAGCCGACAACAGCACTGAGGAGAACTGGAACCGGCCCAGTAATGTATGTACTCGTTGTAATATTCGCTACGGACATTATCAGTTGCTGATTGAGTGACAGATACTGCAATTAACTTTGAAATTTTAATCAAATTGAATTTTCGATTGAGTAGGGCAGATTGAAATTTACGTCCTGAAGTTGGCCAATTCACTAGCGCGTCACACCTGAAACGAAAATCAGCAATAACATAATAGTAGTGCCTGCCCGCGCCGCAAGGCTTCTTACGGCACTCTGAATGGCTCTAGCCTGAAATCTGCGATGGCGTCAACCTTACTGTGCTATGCGAACACTTGTTTCCTATTCGCACATCTTTTGATGACACGCAAGAAGATGGCACGGTACATACTGCATGCGGCAAATTATCAATTAGCTAGTGGCTGCAGTGCCGAATGGAATGACACAGCTGCATACGAACTACCGCAAAAACTGGAACGTGGCGCTAACTCGCGCACCCTTCACAGGAAATAAAATCTGAAGCGATCTTTTAGCCTTGAATGTCTGAAGATAATGTGATAAAATTCAGATACTCTCCTTAGGTTTCCGACTTTCGATAGCTTTTAATGTGAAAAAGCTGTTTCCAAGGGTGCACGCAGCAATTGCGATGAATGACTCTGATAGAATCACCTTTTCCGTTGAGATCGCACTAGAGGTGAGACGTAGAAGGCTCTATTAAAGGACTCCTAGCAAAACGGAAGTACTTAAAGGGTGTCGAGTGACTTTTAATTGCGATGCAAACAGGTGCATCGATGCCGGAAAGTTGAAGATAACGAAGCCTCGAGTGCATAGACATCAAGCAACGATAATTCTTCTCCTGTTCAGTAATTGAAATGTTGCAGAAGTATGAAAGCGATTAGTTTTAACCGATATAAAAGATTTAAACAAGAGAACAAGCATATAAATGTGGAGAAATCAATTTGTTATCATGCTAAACAAATTTTTGGAGGGATTTTGTGCATCATTAAATAAAACTAGAAACGTTCTCAATTTAGAGCTGGTGCTTTAATCTTGTTGATTTCACAACAGAAACCCTTGATATTTAAGTAATAGAGAGAAAACTGGAAAGGCAAGAGAGCCGAAATAAGACTTTGCTGTTAGATATTGTTGCAATCATTTCCGCGCAGAAAGTATGAAGACATGAACTCTTAACTAGACGTCCTGATAACCAACGGCGGAAGCGTTCGAAGTATACCGTAATCGTAGGTGACACATCACGCTTTCTTTCTGGATCGTCTATATTTAAGGAAAGGCAAAATTTTCGAATATTATAGAGTGAATGGGTGGGTTTCACATCGCGCACTTTAGCTAAAGTCGGACTCAAGGCCTATCTTTCCTCATTGCGTTAAGTCCGACTTTAGTTAAAGTACGCCATGTGAAACCGGCCCAGTAAATGGTACATTTAATTCATGAAAAATCTATTAAGACTTTCATTTTTGGCAGACGCTGCTTATAACAAATTTCGGTCTAAATATGGGACTGGCAAAACTCCCAGGCAGTGAAATTTGTTAGAAGGCGCCATCTTCTCTTACCACTTCACAACGCCTGCCTCCGACCATTACCTAAACTTGTAACAGTTTTGAGGCTAATACATAAAACCAACATTCGCTTTGTATTCACGTATTTCTTGACGAAGCACAGTAGGAGCTACGAAAAGCTCCTAATGATCCTAAACTTTTAACCGATTAAAGTCTGAGAGGCTGGCTAACCTATTTCGGGACCGTTGTTTATTCCAGCGCTAACGAGCAACATCGAATAGTAACACTATTTCTGCATGAAGGCGAAAACAGATGGTCACATTTTGATAGCCTTTATGAGCGCTACTCATTCACGATGCATTGTTCATTAAATTTAAGTAGCACTGCAAGAGCGATATAATTCAAGCCCTGGACGACCGAACAGTTACACCTCTTGCTTTAATTGTTTTCAGCTGCTATATTGAGCAGCACGCCATAATCAGTTTACAAGGTGCTCGCTGCTCATAAATACCCCATGGCTGGTGAGCAGAGATCATGTTACTAGTAAATTTAAATTTAAATACAGATTCTGAAGCGAACCAAGTGGGCGTAGTTGATTCGGCGTCAATAAGAGCTTTCTATTCCCTTTCGATAGCACCTAGAACATCTCAATAATAACTTATAAAATATTTTGAAACTTTTAGCGCACGTTCTTTAGAATTTATCAAGTAAGCATAATCTCGCTTACTGCATGCATTATGGTTTTTATCTTCTTTTCCAAAAGTTGTTACGGGTGTATAAACTTCGATAATTTATGTTTACTAGCCAGGTCAGTAACCTATTTCAAAAAAGGTCGCCAGCATTTGCTGGGTGAAGCGGTTCTTTTATGCTCCCAAATTTGTCCCACCTTCAAACTGCTGCGGTGCGATACGTATCTTCTCTTTAGGAACATCTTTACTCAATGAAAATGTCTGCTACGATCAATCAGTCACGCAAATTTAACTTTGCTGTTTCGAATAATAGAAGCCGGTTCGAACTAAATGATAAATAAAAGTTACATCGTAACAGCATTATTTGAAAAAGTATTAACACCAGCATAATAATATTAACAAAACTGCACATAGCGCGTAACGTTCTTAATAATCAAAACTATTGAAAATAACACTAAAAATACACAACACACTCAACAGCAATGAAAGTAGTACTAACAATACATTATAACACTTAACGATAATAATAATGAAGGCTGAGAATCGTCGTTTTAACAGCGAATATTATTCATACTGTACAACATATGAAACACAACAATGAAATGACAACCATTATGCGTCAGAAACATCAGTTAGAACTGCTATTTATCAAAATTTTGACAACGACAACGGCACGATTGTGTTTTAAAACAATCTCGCGCTTTCGTTCAACAATCAAATTGTCGATGATGGGTTGCGATCGTGTCAAGGATTTGATCGCTTTTTCCGTTGTCCCTACCGGCTCCATTTCCTCAGAGTACTTGAGGGATAAATGAATAGGGCGGGAGGCCTGCTCGGACAGACGAAGCCAGAATCGCATTGAATTAGCAGCGCCTTTGATATTCTAAAGAAGAAAGGTACATACAGTAGAATTCATTAACAGCGGTTTCGGTTGTACCGGTATTTCACTTATACAGGTCAAGATTGTCGGAGCTCAGGTAATATTACGGTGAAAGTAAAGCAGAGCTATCACCCCCCCCCCCTTGGGTTAAGTAATTATTTACCGGATATTGATCAGAAAAGTGATCGTTATTTCAGCGATTTATTTTATATTTCTATATGAATATTTCACATATAGGCGGGAATTTGAATTATTCGTTCCGTATAAACCGACAGGTCCCCTGTAAATCAATTAGTCCCGTATTACCGACCAGTCCGCTATAAAAGATAGCTCTACCTTTCTGATGGGAGGGCGAAAGTCGAAATCAACAAACTGCGACACAGCCAGCCGGCTTGATTCAGGCAAGGCGCGGAGTATCTTCGCTAATTCAACTGCTTCGTTCTGCGGCAATTTACTACTATGAAAGTAAAGTCCCAACGTTTGCAATCGACTTATTATCGGCAGCACAGAATCGCCAGCAAAGGCTCTAGTCGGACAGGAATGAGTGATGAATAACTGTTTGAGGTTAGTATTGGCTCCGAATGTTTCAAGAAGGAATGACTCGTCAACAAATCGAGCGTCGCCTCTGAACCTGAAACAGGAATCATTTTGAATTACAGTAGAATTCGCTTATAGCGGTTTCGGTTAAAACGGTTTTTCGCTTATACCGGTCAAGTTTAGCCGGTCCCAAAGCGTATCTTCCCATGCAAACAAGTTTGTTTATACCGGTCAAAAAGTGACGGTCCCGCAGAAACCGCTATAAACGAATTTCACTGTATAGTCGCGATCAAAATTGATTTGAGTATATTTATACTTTTAAAATGTCGTGAACTATTTGGCATGTTTAAGATAATTGTGCCTTTTCATGCTATCTGTACTTAATTAATATGAGGTTTGTAACAATCTTCTGCTCTATTTTCTTACAAAAGAATATAAGCAGCAGTCAATATGCCTAACACACTGAATTGCACTTATATCCTTCAAATCGTTATTACGACCCTAAGCAAAACTGACTTTTGATCTATCCCGAGTCCCCAGATTCATCGCGAAAGGAATGAACAAGATAACACGTACAATTCGGGTTAGGAAACTACTTCTGAGAGAGACGAAGAGAAAAATTTTGAGAGCGCAAAGTTCGGGGGGAAGTAGATGTCTCGGTTACAACTCTAAAGTTGGCAGCTTGCCAAAAGATCGACCGACCTGAACTGCTCGAGTGGTAGCGACTGCAAACACGTTCGGAAGTGAACATTAGCGAATTCGTTGCATGAATGTGGAATTTTCGGACGGCGCTGAGGGCGAAATTCGAACGAGCACAAGTTGTGGCAACTCGTCACAGCAGCCCACAATCTTTTCGATAAGTCGCATGTTTCAGGCGTCATGCAAGACAACGACAGTTCTTCGATCGTGGTGGCTGAGAGAGTTTCGACAAGCCGAATTTCTTCCGCAGTACAACCTGAAATAAAGGTGTTTGTATTCTTTGTAGTTAGGCAAAACCACGATTTACAATACTGCACAATGCGTGCGCTATGTTTTTGATAGGAAATTCCAATAAATTTGGGGTACTCAATATCAGACACCGATTGGTGCCTGAAGGCGTAAAAGTCGGACGTCTCGATGATATTTACTTTCTCTTCACTTTTCTACGCTCATTTCTCAACCCAATTGCAAAATTATCACATTTTACATTTCATTCACCCTTCATTCATAAAAGACTCTTATAAATACATTCAAGCCACGAGCTATCAATCTTTTCATTTCTCGAATTATTTATTATAACTACAAAAAAACATAGTAAATCAATTCGAGACATCACCGCGCTATCCCACGTCTCGGTCAACAACAATTTCTAAAAAAGGGGGACGAAACTTACTGGGCAGACAGAGATCGCAGCGCTTAATCTCCATTGGAACAGCATTGCTCGCAGATATCGCTTCGATAATCAACGTCGAAAACGGCTCCCAATCAGCCTTCAACAGTCCCGATCTAATCTGAAGCAGCTCGAATCGCTTGAAACGAGTGAAAAATTGCTCCAACGTCGACTGAAACTTCTTCTTCAGCACATACAGCTCGTTTTTGCCGAAGTAGCGACGCTTAAGGCCGCGTTCAAGTAGACCAATCAAACAGTGGTCTCCTCTGTGTGCCGATTCGATGAGAATAGACACTTTTTCTGTCTTGTAAGTGGACTGTGTCACATTAGCCAAATAATGGCTGATCAGCTCGAGAGGGACACGGTCCAGAAAATGTACCTGCTTCAATAAATTGTAGACTACTAGATGATCCAGATGAGTTTTATCCGACTGCAAAATACAACCACAGTCGTCCACTTCTTTAACATTTTGAATCTTCTCATTTATAACAGCAGTTTTCGTTTTTTTCGCCCGTGTATCTGTCGATTTTGAACTTTTTAAGGAACGGCGCAGTTTATTTGGAGACATATTTTTGTCTTGCTACGTATTAAAACAATCAAAGTTAAATAAAATCGCAATAAAACACAATTTGATTCAGTTTTCGTTGGTTGCGGTTTTCGCGCGAGCAAGCAGCGAAAAGCGTGTCGAATTGAGCGGCACGTTTACGGTATCAATATCTTCGGTTCGAAAACCTGAAAACACAACCTACAATCTACAGTACGCTGAGTGCCAGGCAAACAAACTACTCGCATAAGACAGAATATTTATGAGCATGGAGCATTTTCAAGCTCCTGCTGCAATAGTTTACGTACAATTTTCAGATTTCAATGAAACACTCTTTTCTGAGGTAATTTTAGTCGGGACCTATAAAAGCACGATGAACTGCTCTCGTGAAGCAACCTCTGCGCCTCAGTCGACTAACAACCCTCGCAACTACTAACCAATTGCGAAAAATGGTGGCCAAAAATATAAGATTGTCCGCTTTGTCCAACTAAATAACGAGCTGAGCTATCTTGTTGAGCTATCCAGCTATCTATTGCTCTCGATATGCCACATTTATCAATTTTCAGCAAAATTCAAAATAGTTCAAAAGTGCTGACAGTTTTAATGTGATAAATTACGTTAAACTACAAATGCGCAGGCAGTGCTATTAGCCACCCTTTTCTCCTTTCTACTGCACGCTTTCAACATTGTGTTAGCAGTACAGCCCCCTGTTAGTATGAACATCGGTTGCTAGATGAATTCAGCAAACATGTCTTACACTTTACACATCAATACACTCTTACATGCGACCAAAATGACTGCGAAGGTAGTTAAATTATCATGCCCGAAACGGTCCCAATAGCAGCACACAGGCATTATGAATATGCTTTGCCCCGTTAATGACCATAAATGCTCTTGGAATGATAGAATGGATACCGTTTGACACGTTTCTGTTTGCCGTTTGCTTCTTCAACCGAAAAACGAGTAGGTGATGCTAGGCAGGCCTAGGACGCTAATAATGACATTTCAAGCGCTGAGACGGCTCATTCAGTGATGAAAGGAGTCCATTATCAGCTTGATTTTTGCAGCGTTTCTTCCATTTGGACTTCATTTATGTATCAAGCAGAATTTGTTTGAGTTCTAGCTTTGTAAGGAGTTTCGTTCTCATAAGGCGCAAGCGTAATGTCAGATGTTGTGCAACGCTCAAAAATGTGTAATGTGCGAGCTAAGGAAAATATATCCTAATTGTGTCTAAAGTCGAGTTTATCTGATTCAAATGGTGACTTATTTCTGAAATTCACTTCAGAATAATCTAATAGGTTGTAAACTAAAGCATTTAGAGTTTCGTGACCGTGCTTGCGGCGATAAGTTGTTGAAAAAAGAAATATATTAAGAATTTTTCAGCAACTCTGGATAAAGGTTCAGTTTAGTCAAAAAACTTTATCTTTTGGAAATGTTTCAACTCTTAAAGATCAGGAATGGCACAAAAAGTCAAAGAAATCTGAGAAAATTAATTGAAAAGTTTTCGACTATACATCCCGATGAAAACACTTTCCAAAGAGCTCGACGGAACATCCATAAATTATTTTGGGCAATTGTGTATTTGATTGGAGTTGTACTGACAATAATGACTTGTTACGATCTCTACCAAAACTACCTCGAGAGTCTACCGGAATTAAAGAGCATTTCAATTTACAACGAAACAGTACAATTGCCAGATATGACCATATGCTTGCCTTTTTTTCATGCCAAAGGACTGATCAAGTACTTAATGTCCAATGAAACCAAGGAGTTGAATTTAACAGACGGTTCGTACACGGTCATCAATTCAACAGCTGACTTCTTTTCGAACATAATGACGTGGAAAGACGCTCAATACTATGAATGGCCGGCTACCGTACTTTATGTTGTACAGACATACCTCAGCCTAATCTACGAAACAGAAAATCTTGATGGATCAGGCAAAAAGCCCATAAGAGAATTTCTCAATCCCTCGGACGACATATTTCAGTCGATAGCAAAAGATATTATAACACCTAGACTTATCCAATGGCAGGTTGGGCTTGGAGAACTGAAAGATGTGTTTGGGATGAAATTTCGAGAGTTTTATCCAATGGAAGTGAGCGTTTTAACCGCATATAACAATGGCAGCCAAAACAATCAGTCATTGAATTACCTCAGTTACCAGATTGCTTTCATCAACAGATATCAAGTCTGCTACAGCCTCAAACTTGGAGAAGTCCCCCTCAACAAAAGCTCACGAATTCAGATTTGGATCGATCGCAAAAACCTGATTTATCGACCAAATCGGACGGTTATATCATTGTTTGGATATTATCGTCCTTACTTTGCCGGAAAGGAGCCGATAACTGTCGACATCCGTGGATTGGCTAGGGCTGGTGACATAGCAGCCGATTATGATTTAGTTTTTAGAGCCAGATTTAAGAAGTACACCAGTCTGATTGTTAGCCCTTCAGGTCAGTATATATCCCTGCCTACTTTTAAAGGCAGTTTACAATGCTCGATGGATGAAACAGCAGAGGTTTGTCGAAGCAAATGCCAAAGTGCTGCGATAAGACAACTGTGCAATTGCACCTCAAGTACATTTCCAACTTCTATATCGATGGGAATGGAATGTGCCGTAGGAAAATACGAAAGATGCCTAATAAATTTTACAGGCGAAGAGAGCGTTTCCTGTACGCGCAACTGCCTAGAATCTTGCATTCGCCAGGATTACAATGTTGCTATTAGGGCACTCCATTTGATGAAAATGGGTTATTATGAGATTAAAAATTTTAATCAGTTAGCTCTTATTGAGATTAAAACGACCTTGTTTGATAACCAAGTTCTAACAGAATATTCAGATTGGAACTCTGAAAATATCATAGGCAACATTGGTGGAGGACTTGGATTTTGGCTAGGTCTTGATATTGCTCTAGTTTTATGCACCATTTTGTGCACTACCGCTACGTTTACTTTTGACAAAATCCAGACAAGGCTTACAAAGCAAAGACAAGAAATTTGCGAAGAAAATGAGCGGAAAGTCGAGCATATGACTGAAAAAGATGAAATGTCGTTAGCTGACAGGTTAGTGGCAGTAAAGATGGCAGCTAAGGCAATGCGGTCGCGATCTTGGAATGTGAATCATACCGAATCATTGAGATGGGCTATAAGCACACTAATTTGGGCACTGATATATCTTACTGGAGCTATCTTGACTCTAATTCAGTTTGTGCAATTGTGCCAAGAATATGCGAAAAATGATGTTAAAATAACGTTAACTGTTATGCCCAACGATTCGATTACCCTACTGCCTTCAGCGTTCTGTATGCCGTTAACAATAGATCAGGCAGACTGGTACAACACTAGTGATTATTGGCAGGACGCGGAAGAATATATTAATCGACCAGCCATGAACAGAGATATATTTCTTCGCTTGGACCAAGATCATACTTGGCCATTAAAACTCAGCTATCATGTTTTTTTATACATGAATGCCATTTTTTATTTTTCTAACTCGCGAAATATGACTAATGAGGTTCATGATCCAGAATGGTATCACCAAAAGATAAATTCTACGCGTTCGTTAATGCAAAAATGGGCATTAACAAATGAAGAATTAATGCAAAAGTTTGGCTATGAAGTTATTAAGTGGCACCGTATTAACGCTCATTGCGAAAGTTCTAATAACAAAAATGCATCGGACTTCGACAAAACCTTTAACTTTGAAACATCAAAAGTGACATTCGAAACAACTCCAACAGAAATTATTAATAAATATGCACTATTTACTGGATATGTTAATTCAGCTCGAGAATCGTCAGTCTGTTTTCATTTTCCGATGGAGAAATTTAAATATCGAAGTGCCAAAGACCGCTGCTCAATATCAGTGGGAAACCCTTGTGAGAATTATAATAGTCAATATTTTTTGGCATGGAAAAAAGCAAACTCCCCTAATTTAAATGCCGACGAGCTCTTTAAGAAAAATAGCACATTAGACTTTACATTTGATTACACATCAGTTTACGAAAAAAATCCAGAATTAACCGAGTGTAATGCGAAGAGCTTACCAATGGACTGCTTATCCGAATGTCGAAGTAACATGATAGCAAAACTTTGCGACAACTGCACAGCATTCTTATCAGATGATACAGGTAGAATTACTTGACTTATGGTTTACATCACATAAATAAAGACATGGGAGCTCCTCTAATCGTCCTATAATGAAATACCTTTAATGCAATGTCAAATAGAAATTGGAGCGCAGGGTTGGTTGATGGAGGCACTGTGAGAAATATGAGAACAGTCCTTAAAGGTCCTTATTCGATAAATCTGCAAAACTTCGTGCTTCAACTAATATGCCTTCCATCTTGTAATTAGACTTAATTTAATTATCATGGGGTAGCTGGAAAGATTTCTTAGGAGGATAATAATCATTCTTCGCTAAAGCGGTGGGAGAGGTGATAATTATCAGTGGCTGTGTGCACAAGCCAGGTGCTTTGAGGGTGCGAGTTCCCCATTACCTCCACGCCCATCTCTAAAAGATGAACTGAAGGCAATGCATTGTCGCTCCCTCCGAGCTTCTTTTTACCATTTATATACTACTGAAGAGTGCCAGAAACAAAAACAAACGTGCCACTTTACTTCAGATATAAATCGAGAAAGCAAGACAGGAGTACTCTGTTCCTGGATCGAATATAGCGAATGCCTAAAATCTATCGGTGTCCGTTTAAATACCGATTGCAATGAAAGATGCCGACTGCCTTCCTGCAGCCGGCCCTCATACACATTTAGTACTGCGACCGCCTCTGAACAAGAGGCAGATGGGTCACAAAAAATCAACATTCTTGTTAAAAATTTTGTCTATCTATTATTTACTGAAAGGCAGGCGATGACTAGCGGTGACTTCCTGGCCACCAGTGGTGGAATTTTGGGTTTTTGGCTCGGCTTTGATGTCACATTCCTGGTTGCTTTATTTTTCACACCTCTGATGTTTGTAATTGACGCTTGTCTCAAACGTAAGGTTAGTCCAACAGGAAGCAATGCAATAGGGAATAAATCGGACAGCCGTATCTTGCTGAAATACACCGCTAAGATGCTTCGCATTAAAATTGCTGGCAAGTCTTCGAACCCGTTCATTATTAAAGCAATTTTTGAGCGGCTGTTTTGGATGATAGTTTATGCCCTTTTCACCATGTTCACTGTAGTTATGTGCTTTGGATTTTATGAGCAGTTTCGCAGCACACAAACGGGATCGACCTCCTTCACGATACGTGATCAAAAGTTTGATGTTCCAGCGGCGACTCTCTGCATTCCATTGGTTGACACAGATTTGAGTTTAGACTATCAACTGGTACTGAAACAAAATTATACAAACCTTAGTGAGCTGTCACTTGATAAGCATCACTTACTGAATATATCATGGTCAACAGCTATGTTGAAAATGGCTCAAAAATATTTATTATTTCCTGAAGGATATAAAAACATGGAAAATATTGATTTCTGGCATTTGTTTGTCGCAGCATTCTGGGATTCAGCGAGCGAAATTTATTTACCGCTCTTCGAAATGGGAGAGAAGCTTGAACAGTTGAATGTCAGTATTGACGACTTCAAACAAAAATTCAGCGAGGAATTGAGAAAAATATATTTCATAAATGTCACAAAATTCATAATGATAAATGAATCTCTAACGGCATACAACATTGAAATCAGTCAAATGACATTTGTATCTCAGAAAAAAGTCTGCTATAAGCTGCCACAGAGTGCTATCTCCTTTGCATCTCCAAAAGAGTTCCTCAAATTCGAGATCGACAAAACCCTTTTCCCAAACATCAACTGCGTAGACTCTGAGCCATGCAATGGCAGTAGTTGCGTTTTCACGATCGACTTGCTTGGCAGAGCTGCAGGCGCTAACTTCACTGATATGAATTTTTACTTGCAATCCTCACTGGGTACCAAAACTGCAGCTGATATTTCCATCATTGAACAAACTAAGATGCTAGAAATCGTTAATGGAGTTCATCGATGTTCATCAACAATCAGTCAAGAAAAGTGCCAAGATGAGTGTCGACTGAAAACCATCGAAGAACAATGCGGATGCACTCCGAGTAACACGAGCAGCTCAAGTATCGACGGTAAACGGTAACGAGCGACTAGCACACCTTTAAACCTGTAATGAAATAATAGACCGCCCTTCACTCGATAGCGCACGAGACTTGGTAAAACTTGGACGGGTACATGCTGTAGCATCACCTTGCCACGCTTCTTTTTTTATTTTATTGGTACGAAATGATGTAAATTGTGCTTCGCATAGAGAAAAACTGTTGAAAATTACTTTTCAGACCCCTATGCTCATGGTCGGCATACGATTCGTGCTTTACAATTATATCAAATGATGCCGCGTTTGAGTGCATAAAAGACTGCTTGATGTTTTGCGAAAACGTGCGCTATGATATCAACTACGATATTTGGCACAGTTCTAGCAGTTGTCACGCGGAATTTATTGTTCGCACGCCCAAATTTCAGTATCAAGTTTATACTGAAATATTTGAATGGTCATTTTACAGTTTTACAACCGAACTAGGAGGTGTTCTTGGCCTTTGGATTGGTATCGATGTCACACGGATTCTTGATTGGCTTTTGAAAATGGCTAGCTGGATATACACCGCCGTTGGTAAAGCATCATCGAATAGGAAAAAACAAGCAACAAATAATTAAGTCGCATTCCAGTAAGAAAAACGTTGTTCAAGCAAACATTATTCATCCCTGGCGGTGAACGCGTGTAAGTGTCTTAAAATATAAAACTATTTCATGCTAAGCAAAAATACTGCTATCCTTGATAGCATAAGTTTAGACAAAATGATACCAAAATAAAAATTATCAGTGATATCAGTAAGTCGTCGCATATATCAATAAAGGTATCATATTGAAAGAAACTGGAGCTTACTTGGAGGAAACAAAATATTCAATTTATCGCATTTGACTGGGCCCTATTTCACTAAAGCACAGAAAACAGAAATCCGACGGAAATATGAGATCTGTGGACATTTCAGTCTCACTAAGAATCTGTTCACAGATCTCATACACAGAAATATTACCACAGAAATATGACCGCAGACGTGGTTAACAGGAAAGTCTGTTTCACTAACAATCGCGCACAGGAACACGCCCCTTTTCTCGGGGAGATCTGAGAAAAATTTTACCCGTGGGTCGACCCATGGGTGAAATGTTTTTAAGAACCACAGAATTTTAGAAAGTTGATAGAAACTGTTAGACTCGATAAGTTTTATGGTTGAAAGCGATACGGAGCGTCAGAACGTGACAGAATATGCTCGATATATTAGCATTTTGAATAGAATATAGTTAGATAACCTCATTGCACTTCGTTTTGTGTGAATTTGAATGTATTTAAACGCGTGTCTTCACTCTACGGCCGGCTTTTGATTGCTCAGAGCGCACGTGCGAGTGAGCTGAGGACGCGCAGCGTTGTTTCATCGTGTTAAAAGCTCTTTTTTGCAGGTAAATCATGGATCTGTTAATGAGCGATTCTGACGACGATGAGCGGAACTTCTCCCGCGTGCGTAATTTCCGCCAGCGACAGTATTTCGAGCTGGAGAACTTCGAGGAGCGCTTTCGCTTGAGCCGGACGCAGTGCGATGAGCTCCTGCAACATATTGGACCGGACTGCGCATCAACAACTGGAAGAAGTTTGGCCCTCTCCGCTCCGGACAAGTTGCTGTTGGCGCTCCGTTTCTACGCCTCAGGTAGTTTCTCTTCTGTTCGGCAATTAAGAATGAGTGTTGCTCATGCGTTTTGCAGATAGAATGATAGATATATGTATACATTTTATTATTTCAATATCATTCCCTCAAATAAAAGCCCTCACGCGCATGTTATCTATGACTGTATCGTTTTTACGAACATTGATCAAATTGGCAATTTATATTACTTTTTTTGTTTGCAGGAGGATTTTATTACTCTGTTGGAGACGCGAACGGCCCAAGTAAGGCGTCTGTCTGTCGAGCAGTCCATCAGATTACTGCCGCAGTCAACCGGCGCCTATTTCAAGTCACGATACGATGGCCGAACCCTGTGGGCACGTTGGCAAATCGCTTCTACAACTACGCGAACATGCCATGCGTTGCTGGAGCAGTGGACGGAACTCTCGTCGAGATTTTGGCGCCAACAGAAGACGAAGATCAGTACGTCGACCGACACGGCACCCACTCGATCAACGCCATGTTCGTCTGCGGCCCCAACCTTCGCTTCTACGCAGCGGCGGTTCGCTGGCCGGGTGCAGTGAACGACGCACGCGTACTGCGCAACTCTGTGCTGCGCCGAAGCTTCGAAAACGGGTTCGACCCATACCGGTCTGATTCAGTGCTTCATCGTTTTTCTTCTGAAATTATTCAGGATAATGTCAACATCGAAATTAATTAACACACATAACTGAATATGCTATAAAAGCAGACATACCAGCACATCGCGTTTAATTCCTGGCCACTTGGTTTCCTTAAGAAACGCTACGCTTTTCCCAGTGGTCCAGCTATGGCCACGCACCACACATTCATCGAAAATCTCTTGCCACTTCTTGGCCTTCGTCTCGTGCGTTAACGAAGCGGAAAACCGGGCGCTCAAAATGTGATACTGATCACGAATCAGTTCCAAGAGCTCCTTCTTCTCCGCTTTCGTCCTCGAGGTTGATGACATGATGATGATAGTTGAGTATGATAGGAGTACCAATGAAGCTGAGCTGCGTGCCGAGGGTGTGTTGCGGTATTATTACTTATTAGAATCGATTTATTACAGCACAGATACAATACGATACGCTACAGAATTATGTTACGTACATTAACTTGCTGAATTACACAGATGCAGAATCAAAAGGCAAAGACAAGGACCCAGATATTTGGATCTTTCATTCTTCAAGTGCCTTGAGTCGGCTCTAGCTATCATATACAATAATTGGTAATAAATCAGAACCAATCACAGTCGAACGCCGTCATCCTTGTTTCTGCTGGATTCTGAGAGAAATCGCAGATATCTTACCATCCAGACATATCACATCAAGCTGACAGTCGGCGCTTGTTCAGCTCGTTTTTTCATGATCGCAATATTCGTTCGAGCATGACATTTCTTTGGCAATAATAAGCCTAAAACAATTGCTTAACTAATTGCTACTAATTCGAAATAGGATCTTTCACAAACCTTGTCTACTTGTCGTCCGGCATAATCCGCATCCATTTAAATCAAAAAGCTAATCAAAAAACGGCTTTTCGTCGACAAAACTGTCTTTGCCGCTTTCTTCGATATAATTTACTAACAATTTATCTGAGCGCAACACTAACCGTTAGCGCACAATTCCTTTACAATCAGGGCTCGATCCCCGCCTCCATTTCCACAGATTTCCGGCATCTTCGCAGGACACAGGAAAGTTTCGTGAGACTGTTTTTCTGCAACCTGTTCCTTGGTCCGGAAATCTGTGTCCTGTTTTCTGTGCTTTAGTGAAATAGGGCCCTGGAAAAGCGAATATGATTGTGGGAAAAATTTTCCGTTTCTCTATTTGCAATTAATTCATTTTTGTGGGAACCGGCATTATTTGGATGTTTCCATACACGTTTCGAGTGAATATATGGAACAAGATATTAAATAATTCACTATTTAATCAATACTTTTACTACTCTATGTAGAAACGCGCTACGCAGATACTGAGCAATTTTTATTATCTCTGACAACTGATGCATTAGCGATACCGACAAAAACGAAAATTAGTTTTGCGATAGTTTCATGAAGATCAAAGCCTAACGATGTGCTCGATCACCGATCTTATTATTTTTATTGTTTGTGCATCGGTAATTTTTTACTGTACAGTATATGAATGCTCTGTACTGTGCTCTATATATCGTTTTCTTTTCAAATATAGCGAAAAGGTAAAAGAAAGACCGCAACAAGTTATAGCAGGCACAACCGCAATGTAACTCAATAAAGTGAAAGTTGACTTTGTGCCTTCATTTTGTGGGCCGAAACTCTTTTGCCACAACGGTCCGCGAACTTGGATGCGCAAGCGTTTACTACGAAGTAATAGCGAAACATCGATCATCGAAAGTAAGAGATAAGAATCAAACAGAGGTGTGTTGCAGTGCTGGCTCACCTTTAACATCCTTACTTCTATTCACGTTTTCAGGCATTTTTCATTAAATTATTGAGAAATGAAGAAATAAATTCAACTTTTTTAGTCTTTACGTACATTATCAAAGCAAAATATAACCTCAGTGATAGAATTTTCGACGGAAATCTGGAATATAAACTTGGATGACTCGAGGCTCTAGCTATGATATTCAGCGTAGCTGGTTAGAGGCAGAAATAATATATTAAAAATTCAGCAGTCAATTTTTGTACTGACTTTGTCTCTGTTTACACCTTGCGATCGAAAGTCTCCCGTCTGTTTTTGTTGTACTGTTGAAAAGAACTGCTAGACATTATTATGATTTATCGCATACCGTTACAAGAAACACTGTTACAGACAAGTACGAAAAGTTACATTTCTTTTATTATTCAATATGAAGAATAATATAAAACACATGACAAAGCCTTTCGGGTATATACATTACTCTCAATATGCATATATTTAACTTATCCATCACCGCTGATCACAGAATATACTCTATGTACAGGCCTAATAGCGAATTCAATTAGCATCATACATTTGCTTCAGCAGGAATCATTTCAACGATACGGATTTCAGCATTATATACGCATGAATTCAAAGGGAACTTTGATATCAAATACGCGTGGTATTTTTGGAGACTTTACCAACAGCCGTGATGATGCCGCCGTTTCTGATGGTCGCTGAAGAATCCATGGTGTGTCTTGTGAGCAGGATTGCCGATCACAGGTAGTTTAGGCGAGTGGTGGCGATGATGGTGGACAAAGTCGTAATGCGGCTTGATCGGACACACCCGAACTTCCTGTCCAAGGTTGGGGCCTGGTGTTGGTGGAAAATTCAAGTGAGAATGATGAGCGGACGATTTATTTCCCATGATGATAGTTGAGTGATAATCGAAGTCGATTTTTTCCGGCACGCTCTCAGATATATATACTCGTAGGTTTGTTTTTGTTGATCGTTGAGGCATTCGGCGTGCCCTCTCGTGACTGCGGGGGCGAGGAAGGAATGGGGGTATTCCACCAGTGTTTGCCCGCGACGCAATGACTCGCCCAATCACTGAGATTACTCGGTAATACTGCTGGAGTTTGCCTAAAATAATTAAACCTGAAAGTAAGGCAGTGTGTGAGCAGATATTTAGAAACCAGTCGACTATTTACTACTCTTCCGAAAAACATCGGTTTAGTTTTGCTTCGACTCGGGAATATGGATTGTAGATGTAAATGTATAGGATGACGAAACAGTGAGAAAGGTATTTTCCAAAAAAAACTCATCACTTCTTTACAATCCAAATGTTTGGCACTAATTCAGCAATGATGTCACCTTGTCTACGTTGCCGGAAGGAATGCGATTTTTCTCGACGTTTTAACATTATTAGAAATTCCGGTTTGCACACTTTGCACAAATTGACAACAGTTCAAAAAGTAATGGCTGCCCTTTTGGCAAATACGTCATGCGGATATTAGATTGTTTTTCTTGGTACGCAACGCATCATGTGCTGGACCAGTCTTCACGTAAGGAGGGCAGCTGTCATTTCTTTTCATAAGTCTATGCGCGACGCTTCCTCCTCTCTTACCTCTGCCAAAGGTGAGGCCAGTGAGACAGTCGCCTCTCGTGGCGAGCAAAAAAAAAGTGTTAAGAAGCACTCAGGGCGGAGTACTTTGCCAACAACGCCGCTACATCAAATTCTGCTCGCCAATGAGCTCCCTCTGACACGAATTTTCTAGAGCAATGAAGATGTTCATGATGGGACTGAAGCCAATGCAACATTCCACATTAACCGTTTCTTTCTATTTTTTCGAGTGCTACTTTAAACGATGAGCGTCGATCAGTCATAATAGCAATTAAGTCATACGATTTTGTCTTCGAATATTTTCTTACAAATGCAGTAATAACTTGCACAAAACATTCAAGTGGTCTCACTATTTTACTCGCAGCGGCAGTGTCGCAAGCAACACAAGGTTCATGTGGAACGTGATAAATAAGTACTTTCTCTAGTTTGCTCAAAGCTTATCTTTATATATGGGCGTTGAAAGATGTCGCATGGCTTTTTTTATCAGTGGCAAGGTTATTTGACATAGTGAACTTTTGCCAAAGAATGCACAAAACATGCGTGCGCGTGCATTAGCTGGTCAGACTGGCGTGAGTTTACTGCACTCGGTGACTTTGTTTAACATTACTTGAGGTGACGTTGCTTCCCGTTAACTGGCGGTTGCGTTGTTTCATCGTGCTCTAAATTTCACGTGTATGTCTGAACAATTTATACGCAACCGTTTCATCTGATTCCATATTCCTTTCTTTTTTACAATTTTTGATGTAAAAATTGATGATCTATGCTTTTTTATTGCTCAACATAAGTGTGAGACTTTCCCGTATAACCTGTAACCTGAAATTGCGTTTAAGTGAAAAATTTTATGAAAGAAACAAAAGTTGAATATATTTTAATACAATTACAATACTTTTTGAAATTACAGTTGAGCAATCCGCATTTCATTCTCTGGGTATTTCAAAAACTGGAGCTCCCCATTTGGACTGATCCTCATGGGCAGAACGATTCAGCGAAATTGAATCGAAGGCCCTAAAGTCGTAATGGCTTTAATATTTGAAATATTGGTTATGGCCTGATTATTTTTAGTTCAATATCATCAAACTCCATTTAGACGATTCCATCCTCTCAGCAGACGGTGAACACTAAAGGTTATTTACTTGCAAGTATTGAGGAATATCATACGCCCCAAAATTGTTTTTATATACTTCGGAGGCGTTCCACAAATAGTGGTAGGTCGAGTTCTAACGATGCAGACGCTCCTAATCGATCCTTCTTTATCAATAGGTCGCTGGCACTCCCATGTGCCTCACACCTGATGAATATAAATACTTATCAAGTCACTTTCAAGTTATTCAAAATCGAAGAACTTTTGATCTCTAAATGTTCGGTCACATGAAACACATTTAAAAACGAATTAAAAAGTTTAACAAGCACTGTCATTAGTTTTAGATGATGCGAGATTATTTGGCACTCAGTCGCCTGCCAGGTGTGCTTGACTCGCCCGTGTTCGCTACTTCTGCCGATGGATCTGAATCAATTCTCGTCAGAGTCGACAATAAACAGCCCTATTACGTCCTTGTTGACCATGTCGACGGTTCACAGACCAAGCTTACGTGTGTAGACACAACTCATTACTCGGAACTGTTGCTTGAAGACAGTGAGCACTTTGGTATTTTGATTAGCGATCGAGTAATATTTTCCTTGGTACGCAAGCGACAGAATGGCGAATATTGCTTGATCGAGTTCCTAATTGACGATTCGACTAAACAACTAACAATTCAAACAACGCACCAGCTTGGTGTTCAGCGTCATGGTCGTACCTGTGCCGATCTGCAGCAGTATGGCAATTATATTTACGTAATAATTTGGTGGCACGAGGAAGGCAATGACGGTCGGCGAAATGAACGAAAAACTACGACCGGCTTTCACGTCCTTCGATTTGAGCGCGGATCTACTAAACATGTTCTAGCTGCCAATAAAACAGTCGACGGTAAATGGTTTGCACCTTTTGTTAGTGAAGGCGCCTTGATCTTCGTCAGTTGTGTAAATATGTGTATCATATCATTGACTGAAGCTGGCCGGTCGCCGGAACATGTCAGTCTGACTAGTTATTCGGAAACGACCCCGTCGTCTGAGGTTCATATGTCAACGCCGCGGTCCTTGAATCGTCTGGCATATTACTATGTTTTTGATCCAATATCGAATATGGGCCAGATTTGGACCCTCGGCCAAGAAAAAGCAAAGTGGAGATGGAAGGAGACGAGTCTACGGTTGAAAAGTCACGCCTTATCGAGCTGCACGCAGATAACAATTACGGCCAGCGACATTGCTTTCTTGCACGGGCGCTGTGCGGATGCAACATGCGCGTCACAGGCTCACATTTACCAACTCGATCTAACGGTAAAAACCAATTCACTAGTTCAATACGGGTAATTTTTAATTGTCTCCTTTAAAAAGTTGACAAGCTCGGTCCATACCCTATTAAATTTGGAGTCATAAAAGGTAGAGGCCGACATAGAGTAATCACGCGATTGCCGCTGTATGCGAAGAATTGACGATAGGCAGAGGTGCGCGCGTGAATTTTGATACACCATAGTAAAACTGAGTACTCTGACAGTTTCATTCAACGGAATGCTGTACTCTCTAAATATTTGTGCGCGGACAGGAGTAGAGCTTCTGGGCCCCCAATGTCTTCAATATTCTCTACCTGTATTGTACAGGGTGGGCCAAATAATTTTGGTTTTTTTGAACTTGAATAACTTTGCATAGACTGAACAGGTTTACGCAAATTTTCGTTTTTCACAATCCCCGCCCTCTGAGAATTTTTTTGGCATAGAAATTATTGACCCTTAATTAAGGGGTACCCCTTAATTTATCCGTAATAGCGCCAACGGTTTAGGCTATAATTTTTCTTTGCTTTCTTTAACTCTGATGGTGTAGCGGTAGAGTTACCGTCTCAATGCTTTGATGGCCCGGGTTTGACTCTCAGCTGTGGAAACTCTGATTGTTTCTGCTATGTCATTTTTGCAGTTTTCCAATGTTTGCAATTCAGTTTTATTAATTGCTTTCAGTTCTGTTTCTTTCAAGATCCTTTTTTAATCCGTGACCGTTAGAAATTTTATCATTTTAATTGCTGCTCTTGGCGCAGTCCTATGTGGTTTGGATGGAATTNATCATTTTAATTGCTGCTCTTGGCGCAGTCCTATGTGGTTTGGATGGAATTAAAATTAAATAAATTAAAATGATAAAATTTCTAACGGTCACGGATTAAAAAAGATCTTGAAAGAAACAGAACTGAAAGCAATTAATAAAACTGAATTGCAAACGTTGGAAAACTGCAAAAATGACATAGCAGAAATAATCAGAGTTTCCACAGCTGAGAGTCAAACCCGGGGCATCAAGGTCAAGAGACAGTAACTCTACCGCTACACCATTAGGATAGCAAATAAATATTATAACCTAAAGCGTTGCAGCTATTACGGATAAATTAGGGGGTACCCCTAAATTAAGGGTCATTAATTTATGTGCCAAAAAAATCTCAGAGGGCGGGGATTGTGAAAAACGAAAATTTGCACATATCTGTTCAGTCTATGCAAAGTTATTCAAGTTCAAAAAACCAAAATTATTTGGCCCACCCTGTATTCTTTCATTGATACTATCCTTAAATCTTAGAAACGACCACAATGGGACCACACTGAGGAAAAGCTAATTGGAAGCGGCGGCTATGCCTACGTTTATGCCATCAAAGCCAACTACGGAGGGGGAGTACAAGATTATGCCATGAAATTGCTGAAGAAAGAATTGTTAGAGAATGCCGATGAACTGACTCAGGTGAATGCCCCGAACATCATGATCTACTACTCGTTTTGTAGCCAAATATTTCTTCTATAAGCGTGTAAATTATCATTAGAATCAATCAGCTAGTTAATGAGATCTTACCTCAAAGCAAATAAGTGCATTTTGACGCATTGCTGGCATATTGCTTGAAAACGAATGCTTCTATTTGTTTCGCCATATATTGACAATACCATGAGCAAATTCACTAACTCTTTTTCAAACAAAACCCCAGTGTCTGCAGATTATTTATGTCAAGTTTCAGCTCAGTTGGATTATTCTGGGTTAAGCTATTCAAAAAAGAAATTGTTTCGTTACTTTATTGGTCACCCTATTTGAGCAAAAATTTCTTATTTTGTTAGAGTAAAATAAAATAATGAAAAACGGATTAGTTTTGAAGATTAAAAAAGAAAATCTAAGTTAGAAGCAGGACTTTCATTTAAAAAGGCACATCAAAAATGATGCCCGAAGTGCCGAGCAATAGACAATTAAACCCTTATATTGACTTTTTGGCCACCCTGTATATGAACATCATTATCTCCTGTAAAAACGATTAAATCAAGTGATGAAAACTTTCAGCATTCGATCATAGGTACATGTTTATCCTCAATCAACATGTCTTTTCTTACTTTATATTATAGAAAAAACTCCTTCTATTGACAATCAGCGAAGCTCGAAGAGTAAAATCTCTGTCACATCCCTCGATTGCCCGATGTTTCGGCTTCTATTTCGAGCTAGATCGTGTCGTCACTGTCATGGAACTTTTCGATGGATCGCTGAGATATCTGAAATTATTGAAGGACAAAAATGGACGTCAAAAATGTCTCACGGTATCAGAAATGATAAGCATTCTTGTACAGTTAATGGAAGCTGTGTTCTACTTGCACAATTGTCCAAAACCGATCATTCATCGAGATATCAAATGTAAGTTCATATGGAAACAATAAGCGTTTGGAAGAGAACGTGGCGTTACTTGGGCTTGAAAGAGACTCTAATTTAAACTAAACTTGTCTAAGCGGCGAAACTATAGCGGAAATAATATGGCTTATTTGAACGCTAAAAATTGCACAGGGTCCATTTCAAAAAAGCTCAATCGCTGAAACTTTTGTTCAGCTAGCAGAGTATCATATTTCAGCTATACATGAATGAGCTCTCATCAGAGGGGAAAACGTAACCTGCAGAGCTCATATACCAAAATGGGGTCGACACGCTAGGCAAGTATGATAGCGTGGCGCATACTTTTATTTCAACTTGTCAGGAACCATTTTGATTGTCATGACGGCCTTGCATAGTGAGATCGAAGTAGCTGCGTTTCAGCGAAATGAACCCCAGAGTCATGCAATAAAACTACCAGCTTTTATAAAATTATAAAAGGTAAAGGTAGTAAATGTAAAAATAAACGCATTTTTGCCGTCTGTTGGCAAGCAATTGCTGTGATTAGTGAGCACGCGTAACTATGAATTTTTTCTGCTTATAACTCTCTAAAAACTGATTTACAAACGCCGAACTTCACTCATTTAATTAAACTGAACTATCAATTATGTGTAAGGTAAAAATAAAAAAACTTCTTGTTCACAAAATTTTTGATTTGCGTACAACAGTCCTTCAGGATTTGACAAAACTCTCTTATCAATTTTATTTTCAAGTAGCTTACCCAATACTTTTTGGTTCAGGATAACATTTTGGGCACTTACTTTTTGAACGAAAATTAGGTTTCTTTAACAAAAATTTGTACTACTCGTATTTAGACACTCAGTGATTGGAGCGTAGCTAAACAAGAGTGTTAGTAGGTTTCAAGAGGATATTTGTCTTAAAATTCACGGTAATGCTCAAAGCACCGGTCGTATACTTTGGAACTAGCAAAAAAGGAGATGCAAACTAACGAAAGTGCTTCTCTTTAAAAATGTTACTGTTCTCAACCGTCACATGTCATCATTTGAAATCTCTTTAAGTCGAAAATTCATCATACTCGGTTCATTTCTACGGTACCCAAATGCTCTGCTATTTCTGTTGAATTGATTCTGCTACCAAGTGGTGCATACCGCAAAAGGCATTCATTCGTCCATGAATGTCATTTGAATTTTTTTGAAGGTGACAATATTCTCATTGACTCATTTGGAAACGCAAAATTGAGCGATTTCGGCCTTGGCAGAGAGTTAAAGCTAACGAAAGATCTGCAAACTCGATTTTCGTGCGCGCCGCGCGAGGCCACTGGTACGACTCATTGGATGGCCCCCGAGGTTCACGAGAAGCAACGTTACGGAAGAAAAACCGATATATGGTTAGTGAATTAGTTTGGAGATGCATATTTATAGCTTTAATCTGCTCACGACTGTGTCGTTCAAGGAAAAATCTCTCTAGTATTAAATTTGAGAGCCTACTATTTTGTATCATATATCTTCAAACGGTCAAAACGACCTTTCTTATAGTCAGACGACCCAAGTCACCTGTGGTAGGCATGTATGGAGGAGTATGCACCTCCAAACGGGATTGCGATGTTGAGTTTGGGATCTAAAGGGTGCAGAATTTAAAAATTTTATAAGGAATAGTTTTATATTTTATCTACTAATTGAGGTAAGCAGCTTTTGAAAAAAGATCGCCTAATCGAGGAACTTATATTGGAGAATTACTGAATAGAACTCTCAAGACATTTCTCATGTGGCTCGTAACCAAGCTTCGCTATTCATCTCTCTCAGTGGATAGCTCATTTTTTTAGAATACGTATGGGCCAAGCGATTGTTGAGACCATTATAGTCTAAGGTTTCATAGTTATGTAAAACTGGGCTAGATCTCCTGCCAAATTCTGTTGCATTGTATCGCTAAACTTTTCAGGAGCATTGGCTGCACATGCGTCGAGATGCTGACTGGCAATCCGCCTCATCACTATATACCGGAAAGCGACTATCGTGCAAAGCTCTTAAGAAACGAGTTATCTTTCAATCCACAAGACTTGATTCCACCAGACGCACAAACACCAGAAGTTGTCCAGCTTCTAGAAAAAATGCTTTTTTACAATATCAACAGTAATTTTCAACGCGGATCACCACACAGGCCAAGCAAGCGCATGTCTTTCAAAAGCGTCAAGAATAAAATTGTCAGCAAGGTGTCCAGCTACGCTGATAGCAGGGAACAACGGGAAAATAAAAGTAAAAATAAGAACAAGAATGATGAACAAAAAGGTGTTATGGAGAGAGCGAATGCTTGTGAAATTCTCGCCGATGTTCGAATAGTTAAACTGGACGCTGACCGGAAAAAAAGATATAAGGAGATCGATGATTGGTATGCTAAGGAACTGGGTACGATTGAGAACTTCAGGAATACCGGGAAAGAGAGTGAGGTTATGCTTGAGGAAGAAGAAATTTTTGACTGCTGAATTCTTTGTAAATCTAGCTTTCTTAGAGGTGGCTATTTAAATGAAAAGTGTTTCAAACAAACACTGAAGAATTAAACCCGACAAAGAAAGCACGCTGTTTAGAGATGTAATTTAAATTTTCCGAATTATGCTTTGTCTGACAAAGAATGAATTAAAAAGAAAAGTTACCGTAATCGTTGACGCTGCTAAATAACAACATGTAAGAGTAATAAACTGAATTGTGATTAAATTGCTCCCTAAAGTTTTTGAGAACCAACTAAAAACTTAGCGAAGTACCATTTCCACTTTAATAAGAACACTAGTCATATTAAAAAGTATAAATCCCAATTCAAAAAAGGACGTTTTCTATCTTGATCTGATTTGGAAAGGTCCTGCTTGATTTGGTAGACGTCCTCTTCGGATTTGAAAATGTCATTATTGAAGTGGAAATAGCATATTCGCAAAGGAATGGAGATCATAATTTTAGAGAGAAACTTTAAGCACAACCTGAGAAGGAATAGTACAGTAAACTCCGTTTATACTGATACTCGGGGGACCGGCCAAAATTACCGCCATAAGCGAAAACAGTACCAATAAATTCTGCTCTATGTTTTCACAAAAATTTATTAACTGCAGACTGCACTTAATTATTTGCGCTTTTTTTAGAGTTCCTTAATTATTGTTCCGAGCAAGTATCGAGTAAATGTCAATAAATATTTCATCTGAATTGTTGCAAGTATTAAAAAGCATTCGCTTGCGGTCGATAAATAAAAAGACTTGGTAGCGAGTGATCAATCATTAGAGGGACACGTCGTCATACTTGAGCAAATGCGGCTACGAATCAGCGAGGATCTGGCAACAGATATTTGAATCTCAATCATTCATTTTCGTAGGAGGGCCTTTTGAGTGGCAATAACTGAGGTTTACCCTTGATGTTCAACAGCGTTGCATGTATACGAATCAGTTGATAGTTCTCAGAAAACTGCAAAGAAGGGACGTTCTAAAGCTCTCATTCAAATCATCATCCAAAATTTCACATTATGCAGAAAAAATAAGATGTGCACGGTCGTGTTTAGCCTCGTTCTTACTTTCTTTTTTGACGCTGATTCACAAAAGTCCGCCAGTGTGCGCGTCTGCTGCAAACGGCGTCTCGCTACGAATGTCCGGGCGATACAGTAAGCAAAAGTGCGCTGAAAAGTGCGCTCGCTCAGAATATGTTTGTTTACTTCAAAATTTCTGGTAAACAAAATTGTTAATTTTCGTTCCATCGGTTGTCATTGGGTTTTCGACTTCATCGGGCGTTTTTCCGTTTTCATCCGCTTTCGGAGTGTGATTTCATATTCGACGTTAATTGGTGTCACTATGGACTCTGTGGAAAATGTGGACATTGACGGATCGGGAAAGTTCAAGTATATCCTGATCAAAGTGACTGACAAAACCGGCAAGGACTCAAAGTTCATTGTCAGAGGCTACGGGCGCTGCGAATTTCACGGTTTGAGAGTTTTGAATTCCTTTTTGAAACGCTGAATTATTGCGTAAATTTTTCTTAAATAGCACCTGAAATAGCGATCGTGTGTTTGAATGGTCTGTAATCTTGTAGCGAATGAAAACTGAAAGAAATTGAACATTATATTGATTTTAATTAAGTTTCAGTTGACAATCAGTTTTAGTAAACCGCCCAATTGACGATCATCGTCAGTCATTTACAAAAGCGATCTCATTTATATTTCCTTACTCGTAAATAAAAAAGTCGGACTATTATCCCTCTAATCAGTTGAGGTGGCAGGTATTGCTTTCATTTCAGATAAAATTATGGAGGAGGTAACGTCCGCTTTGGGGGATAAGTATACGCTCGACTGTGTTGGCGGAGGCAAAATCGTTCACCATCCTGACAAGAAGCAACTGGCAGTTTTCGGAGAATCCCAGGTTTGCTCCTTTTCCATTCGCTTTACTCTTTAGCTAATTGATATTGTTATTTAATGTTACAACATATCTAGCGAAATAATTTCATAACCGCGAACCAACCACGGGGTTCGCTAATGTAATATTCAGTTCACTTTGATCTCGCGCTTCCTATTGATTGGTTGCACCTCTTCATATCCTGCACTTCTTTGGAGCGGTCGCTCGTAATCTTACCAGAGCACCGACTTCTGGGTATAATTCCCCCTTCCCTCTGGCTATAGTTTATTTTTGTCCTGGCCGTAATTAACCGGAATAAGCTCGTGAGCTTATATCGGTTTCCCGCACGGTCAAGCTACAGTATTTATCTTTATCTATTTATATCTTAATTATAATTTTCTTGATACTATTATATTAATCGTTATTCTCCAATCTGCCACTTTTAATTGCAAGTGCCTAACACCAGTACAAACATTCAATCGTACTTTTGGTGCTTAGCTTGCAAATTATGAATTTTGCCGAATATTTGAGAATGTAATTCAGGATTTGCTTCTGTGCAGAGTACAGTACTCTGCGACACGACTAATTAGAAATAATTTTAGGGCTTCGGTCAGGCTGATCACGCAAAGAGCATTGAAATCTTGAAGAAGCGCTATCCTGACTACTCTTTCTCACAGGAGGAGGCGAAAGAGTAATTCTTGCTTATTGTTACACTTCACAAAATCAACGATTTGTATATTGCTATGGACATTCGCTGTTTGATGCCGTGTTAGGCATTGAATTTACTTGAAGAAATTGAAATTGTGTGTGGAGTTTGTCATAAGATTATTAGGAGGGCAGTATTAATTCTTTCACTTTTGCTTCACTCAATGCACACATTTCAAGTATGTTCAATGGTTTGTAGTTGTTATAATGATTTCTTTGTTTTTGTTGGACAGCAGCCAGCGAAAATGATAGTTTATAAGCCGTCAACCAATCTCATGAGCGCGCCATCATAATAGTCCCTATACTTTGAATGCGCGCTTTCTGTCAAGTGGTTGGTCACACTTTGCTTTCTGCTGTTTATCTGAAGCGGTTGCCTGTCTCCTTTCAGTACCGAGTTTGTGTTGTAACCTCCCTGTCCATTAATATTGCTCATTTGACTATTAATAAAGCTGAATAATCGCTTTCTACCGTTTTCTAACGCGGCCGAAAATCGCAACAAATTGACGATCGTACTTACGAATTGATTTGCTGGCTATCCTGCGGCCTGTTTCATAAAACTGTTGCAACTGCAGAATTGCCGATTGCGGAATTGCAATAGTGGCGATTGGTCAGAAAACCGGAAAAACTGGATAGTGACCAATCAACGCAGTTGCAATTCTGCAATTGCAACAGTTTTATGTAATATACCCCTGAATGCCCAAGTCAGAATTTCTTAGATGAGCTCAATGACAACTGGCAGTAGCGGTTTACAGCAGCTAACATACATCACCATGTTGACTTCTCAGGCTCAGCTGCTCAAATTTAAAGATAGAGAGTAAGCCTCTCCAGCCACTCAGGCACAGTTCTCATCAGCACTATTTAGTAAAGTATGTAACAAAGAGGAAAAGCGTGCTCTGCTGATGAAGTCGCTGTCAATGTCAATCGTGCGGATCCTCGTCGCGCTCTGCAACCAAACGCATATCGAGTTTGAGGTGGTGTTTGAAGACCTGATGATCAAACTAGAGCAGCACTACTGAGCGACACTGATCCTGTTGGCAGAATACCATAAACTCTTCAGCTTACATCAACAAGCTAGACAATCAGCGGAGGAATTCATTTTCCAGATAAGTCAAGTCGCTAAACACTATAACACCCAATCGATCATCTCCCAGCGCAAATCATCGTTCTTGCTTTGGGCAATCATGATGAAAAGATCCGCTCCTAACTCATCCCGAGGGACCACAAATCGCTGGTATCAATGCTGGAACAGGTCCGCCAATTGGAGGCGATCAAGAAAGAATCGTTACGGAGCATTAGTCATCAGTATAGATGACTTGGGAGAGAAAATTATTTGAAAATTCCCCTTCATAACACTGAGCTACTGTATTGATTTTGTCCGCAATTGAGTTTTTCGATCAAAATTTTTCCGGCCTTGAGAGTTGTGTAGTCCTGATGAAAACTATCGTAAGACATCAATATGATAAATAACATATCGTAACAAGAAGTACTGCTACTGACAAGAGTAAAAAGGCGCGCACATTTATTTTATTACACAGCATAATGGACGGTATCCCAGAGTATATGACAAAATTCTCGCAATATAAACATTAGTCGCAATGATTATACTTTAACTAATTCATCACCGCTGTTCACAGAACATACTGTAAATACAGGTTCAATAATAAATGCAATCTGCATCACACATCTGCTTCAGCACAAACCATTTCATATTTACGGATTTTTGAACAATTCATATGAATTCAAGTGAATCTTTGATTTAATATCCGCGTGATATTTTCAAAGACTTTACCAACCGCCGTGATAATGCGGTGGTTTCTGATGACCGCCGTTGAAGATTTCATGGTGGCCTGGATGGCCCATTACCGGTGGTTGAGGCGAGTGGTGACGGTGGTGATGAGCAAATTCGTTATGCGGCCGCGCTGGACATTGGCGAACTTCGGGTCCATGATGCGGCCGTGGTGGAGGGGGCATTTGATGGTGATGGGGATGTGGACCAGACGGTTTATTTCCCATTATGACAGCAGACTGATAGTCGAAGTTGAATTTTTGCAAACGCACCAGTATATATCCTTGTTGGTATGTTGTTGTTGATCATTGAGGCTTTTCGAGAGTTGTTTTCTCGTGACTGCGGGAACGGGGAGGTATGGACTATTCCACCAATGTTTACACGTGACATCGGTTTCGCAATGCTGCGACACGGGAGTACGGATAATAGACGCAACTGCATAGAATGAGTAAATAGTGGGAAAAGGTACTTTTCGAAAGAAGACTAGCGCTTATTTTCGAAGAACCAGAATGTTTGGCTTTAATGCACCAAAGATTAGGCAATGATGTCACCTTGCTTACGTTGCCACAAGAAAAGAGATTCTTCTAGACGTTTTCACAATTTTATAAAATCCGTTTTGCATATATTACGCTGACTAACAGCAGTGAGATTAAAAGTAACCGCTACTCTAGTGGTGGATACTTCATGCGGATACTTAATTGTTCTTGGTGCGCGACGCATCAAATGCTTCATCTAAATAGCACAGCTGTTTTTTCTTTTCATAAGCCTATGCGCGATGCTTGCTCATCCGGTACCACTGTTTCAGGCGAGGCCACTGAGACTATTCTTCCTTGAAGAGCAGATGTAGTTAAGAAGTATACATTCCTGGAGGTAGGGATACATCAGGAAACTGAACTTTTATATTTCATACAGTTTCTCACGCATTTTACTGCAAGAAGGTCAATGGCTAACAATCCCAACCCTTTGGTTAATCTTCAGTCGTCTTGCATACATTTTTGATAATTTTAATTCTTTCAAAGATGAAAGAGCCCTTATTCATCGATTAATTTTCAATATCTGCTGTAAAAGAAAACAGTGCTATTTCTGCGAGTGGCGTTTGAAATCATTCGCTAGACGACGCAAACTATTGTGGTCTGCATCAATTGCGTATAAGGCGTTGTTGTGAAAGATTTCCAATTTTTAATCACGAGAATTCTAAGTTAAAGAAAGCTCTACAAGATGCAAAAGATCGCTATAAACTTGGTTGCATATTACTAAAGTTTTGGTCATCAAACGTGTAAGCAAACTTTTGATGCACAGCGTAGAATGGGTTTGTTTCAGGTGATGCTTTAGTATAGGCAGAGGCGAATTCCCCTTTATTTTGTTTAAAAATTTGTATGTGACACTGAGCAACAGCTGAGTGCTCTCTACGTAGAGTCGTGTGTTCCTCGGTAGTATAGTGGTGAGTATCCGCGCCTGTCACGTGCGAGACCCGGGTTCGATTCCCGGCCGGGGAGTTCAATTTTTTTATTCTTTCATAACTGTCTTGACTGAGTGATGAGTAAAACTGAGCGAAATTATTTCGATATTAGCAAATTTACGGTAAAATCACTATTACTATCTTCGCCCTGCCTACTACACAAAGAGTAATGCAGATTAAACATTGTACCCCCCTCTAACTTTTGACTGCAACGATTTCATTCGATGAAATTTCATATCTAAGCACTTTAGTGCCAAATTCAACTCTGGACAAATTTTCAACACCAGAGAATCATTTTCAGCTCTGTGACATCAATCGATATGTTTGAAATGGCCACCATCAACAGCGATACGCGTACACACGCTATCGTCCACAGAACGGCAGACAATTTGGCAAATTCCACAAAATTCTTAATTCCAAATCATTAATTCCATACCTTAAGTTTTACGACCTAATGTGCTAGAAATTAGGGGATTCGTGCACGAACTGCGAAAATATCATCACGTTTTCTTTTTTATGTGAGAGATGAGGTTAGCTGTCGCACAATGAACACAAACGTATGATTACAGTGCAGTTTAATTCCGTTCGGACGAAATTCTGTCCAGAGTCAGCTTTTATATTAAAGTACTTAAATATAGAATTTCATCAAACATCATTGCAGTCAAAAGTTAGAGGGGGCGTTATATTTATTCTAGAATAACCAGTAATAATGCTTGCCCAAAATCAATATGCACTTGTTTAATGAACCAAGTTATAAAGCGCTTCTCTGTTAGTAATGAGTAGGCGTTTGTACTGCTGGCGTCACACCCCATTAAAGATATATGCTTCCATAAGGAAGTCAGCGTTCATCGTAAATATCGTTCAGGTTTCCATCAACGAACATTAGCACGCTCTCGCTCAACTGTCAAACCTGTACTTCTTATAAATGGCTCATTCGTTTAGTTTCGCTTTGATGTTTTTGGCATCATTCGGTTTCATTGGTAAGGCTCGCACAGATTAATAATTAAGTCTCAGTACAATTTATTTCAAACAGTTTCAACAAAAAATGCACTGAAAAAGTTAATATCAATATTTTTTAGAGTTTATTTCGCAAATGGCGCTCTTTAACCACAAGATCTGTACAAATCGTTCAAGCGACCATTAAACTATGGTTGGATATAGTTCTTTTCAACAGGAATTTTGTATGCATTAAAAAAATTTAGAAATGAACTCATTTGTGATCAGGAATGATAACCAAAATAACCTTACAATCGGCGCTGTTCTCTATTTTTTTGCAACAGTTTTGTGAGACTGGCTTCTGAGGAGCTGATTTACTGGATAAAGGACATCGGCTGTGAGAAATACTCTATAGCCTAAAATGCAGTGCTAGTAGTGTTTAATAATCGAAGTTTTTAAACAATCAGCAGAAGTGAAGTCAGCGATTAGGTGCATTTGTGACATAATGTAAAATTTGATAAATTTTAAGTGCTTCATTGAAACCTGTGCTTGTATATTGATAAAAATTCAAATAGTTACAGCCACAACATCATTAGCTATTGATTCAGCAACTGCTATCTACGATCAGATATTTCAAGACTATAGGAAAGGCGTACGACCAGTGAAGAACTCGAGTCGAGCAACCTTATTTACATTCGAAATACAATATTTGATATTACTCGGAATGAACGGTGCCCGGGAATCAATCGAAGTCCACGTCGATTACGAAATAGTCAGTAACACTTGAAAATGACTTTGTAGATCAAACTGAGATGCTTTTGGCATAACTGGTTGTTTTAAAAGTCCATTGATAGGCAGTCTATCATTTATAATATTCTGTCAGATTTCGTAGTAACAAGTTCACATTTTAGTTATACCTTCCAGTCGATCGCGTAACCACGATGTGATGTTCGTCAAAAGTTATCCGCGTTCTTTCAATTTCCGCTGTAACGTTAGCGTAATGTTGATAACTGTCTCAGTTTCGTCTTGTAAATCGCGGTCTTAAAAATTAGGCAACGAAAACGAGATTAACACTGTTGGTTGAAAATATTCTGCTGATTTGACAAAAATTAAAAATAGGATGAGCACATAAAAATTCGCTTAGTATGATTAAGGCGGGAGTTGCAGTGTGCTCAAACACGTCTCCTTACCATATTGCACAACCAATGCATATTTGAATTAGATTGAATGAATAAAGTTGCTGCCTCACCCTGTGTAAAGTATTCAAATTTCATTCTTTGGAATATGAGCGGTAAGGGTACCTCCTGCTATACCACCAACTCCAATGCCTGACCCACGGTCATCAACCACCTTCACATTACTATTGAGAATCTGCCGCTTCAGACATGGATTGATGAACATCTTACATGGCACCCTTCAGATTTCGCCGATCCAGTTAAGTCCCTCGTCGTACCTCAAAGTGATATTTGGCAGCCAGATATAACATTATACGAACTGTGCGTTTTCATTTATCTTTTATACGACATTGGCCAAAAATAACTATTATCCAATCACATTCGCATATAGAGTTATTTCTTTTATTTTGTATTGTATTTCATTAAATTACTGTCGCGAAGTTTGTCAGACTCGCGATATTTAATTCAAGCGATTTCGAAGTGCACTAACATTTAGAGTGTTAATGGATTAGGCGTGACCTGCTAGCTTTATGTGGGGGTAACCACCTTCCTGTCTAGGTGCTATTTCTGCTGCTTCCGCCTTACTATCAGCGCTTGCGTGCTTTGAGAACGATGCCAACTGCTTGGACGTTCACTACGTGCTACATCTGCTGGCTTATACCTCTGTGTCGGCACCCTCTTTGTAGCGATGAGATTGCTTACCTATGCCCTCCGCTTCTCACTAACTGGCCATACTTTGAGTGGACGGACAAATTGGTGGTATTTGCGCGCGGCCTATTGATGAATTGCCAAGAACCTGAGGCGCAGGGTCGGACGACTTAACAATGACGTGCTGCTATATGGCCCACATGCTAAGCTAATTACTTCTCATTCGTATCTTGGGCGGTCTGATTTATTGGAGACTCTTGCGCGCTGAGCTAGTTAGCGCCTCTTTGTATTACACCAACGTAGGACGAGTGCGCCTCGATAAGTTAACGGATCGGCGAGGTGAAGGCACACCTCAGACGCGAAAAGAACCGCGACGCAGGTTGGTCGAAAGGACGACTTGCCTGGTCGACGATATCTAATAAGAAGGGCTACAATAGTCCGAATTAGTATCGCGTGTCTCACCCTTGTGGCCACCGGCCTATAACTATATTCTTGTGTCGTTGAATAAAAGAAAGACTGTAGCACCCCTCTTTCTTACGCAAGACGCAAGGAAATAAACCCACTGAACCACTATTACTCTATATTACGACTCTGTCGCAAAATCTCGGCGACAACGCTCGGCTAAAATATTTTTCATCAGCTGGAATAAAAGTGATGTTAGTATTAATTTTTTAATCAGTAACAAGAAAGTGAAATTTTGTTCCCGTAGGGAAAAGAGGTAATAGCGTGGACCATCAGCGTCTCGTAATAATCTGCAATAAAAGCTACTTATTCTGACAACTTACCACTGATCCATCCCTATGACGAGCCAGCTTCAGCTAAATATAATGTATTTTTTCAGTGCCGATTCAACTTTGGCGCCGATCCATTTGTATTTCCGCCAGAAGGTATCGCCTTCTGCTGTTTCAACGATTTTGCCGAGCTTTCTGATGAGCAGCGTGTCATTCTGCCCAGGTTTGTTGCTTCAGTGATTAGTGGTTAGTTATCAGCAATTAATAAAATACAGCGCCCTATGGGCGCAGTAAAAAAGAGGTTTTTTTTGGCCTATCAGCCTTGCCTAAAGCTTCGCGGAGTTATTGGGTGGGTTTCACATCGCGTACTTTAGCTAAAGTCGGACTTAAGGCCTATCCTTTATCATTGCGTAAAGTCCGACTTTAGTTAAAGTACGCGATGTGAAACCGGCCCATTGACTTTAGAATTGTACAGTCGCTGCTCTTTCTCTGACGCTCATAGCTAGAGAGAATAGTAATCCGTGCATTATTACATTGTTTCACCATACATATCAGAATTATTATCAAAGACGGCGTCGTGAATTTGAGGATTTAAGGCGACGAACATATGTGGAAAATGCGTTAAAAATAAGTGCATCTCCTGTAATTAACATCAATGCATTATCAATTCTTTCGCTTTGCACAACGAAATCTTAAGTTTTGATGTTTGATGCTCAATAGTAGCGTCTGTTGGAAAATTTTGAACGTTATCGAAACTGTTGCAAACATTACAGGCGGAGAAAATTGGAACTTCTGCGTCAGTTCAGCGTTCCTGAAGATTCGTGTCATCTGTGTTACAGCAACACAGCTACCATTACTCTTTCGCCTTGCAGTCATAGGTAAGAAAAGGTTTTGTTAGTATTTTAGTGGAGTAATGATTCTTTACACGATCTTTTGTCATAATTCGGTAATCTTGCATTCAATTTTGCCATCTCTGCAATCAATTAGAATGCTAGCTTGACGAATTCGAATGCAAAGGTGACGAATTATGATGAAAACTGTTATCATTCTAAAAAGGATACTTTCTAAAGCAGAGAGGCCATTTCTCATACCGATTAGAGTTGTAAAGCGTCTTTGTTAACGTAGAAATTATATATTTACATATTGGAGGACACTAAATTGTATCTATCCTTCGAACTTTAAGTAACCCTGCTTTTAAAGTAGATTGAATCAGTTTCATATCTCGTACTTTGATTGAAGTCGTACTTGTAAAGTGTGATGCAGCACTGGGTACGACCTTTACCGAAGTACGTGATGTGGAACGCGAACCGATTGAATTTCGGCGACCACTAATCGTGCATGCTCTCATATACGCAATATAATAACGTCGCTATACGAGGGGCGTTCAAAAAGTTTTCCAACTTTCATATACACAACAGCGTCATCTTAATGTTAACCAGCTATTTTTCCACGTAGTCACCGTCTATCACCAAACATTTATCCATTCTCTCCTCTAGCCCTGCAGGTGTTCTCTATATAAGGCTGAGTATGAGATCACCAAGTCAAACAAGCGATATGAAAATTGAACATTTTGAATATCTCTCATATCGACGTAATCACGACTTGCGAAAATTTTCCTCTTTTCAGCGGATTTTGCTCTGTGTGCGCTGCTCAAATTGACCAGTGTCCGCTATGTCGAACAAAGATCGCCGAGAGATTGGTGAATTCTGAGGACGCCCCGGTGGCGGCCGCAGTTTCGAGCTCAGTTGATTGAGGCTTATATGATGGCTGTATGTAAGTTGTATTACATGCGGAGGACTGTCCTACCAGATAATTTGGAGGGCCGCCCTTGTCTGGTAACTTCTGGAGCTGTTTGATTAGCGTCGAATGCAATACTTAATGACGATCGAGTCACCGTGACCTACTTTTGGCCAGCGACGTTATCGCGCTATGATGTTTGACGCTTTCGCAGTTCAAAATGCGCCCGTTTGTGATATGCTTGCTGTTTGACGTAGTGTCACTCTGGGGCCTGTTTCCTAAACTCGCTGAGGATTGAAAATTGAGATTGAGACTGAGATTATAATTGCTCAGTTGTCTGTTTCATAAAGCTTGACAATTGTAATTACAAAGCTCAATGAAACAAACAATTGTCAATTGGGTGCTGCAGAATGGAGACTCAATGCTCAATAGGTTTATAAACAGGCTTCTATCGGCAGCATATCTTTACAAACGAATTGGCCGATGCGAATCATTCTGCAAAATTATTGGAAAGCTTTTTTATTCATTTACAATCCTACCAATATGATACATCTGTGTCACGATTGCGAAAGATAGGCCAATTTTCTAAGACGTAGTTATGCCAAAGACGGCAAACTATCAATTATATTTTGTTCTTTCGTCAACAGCTCCAGCAGTTACCTCTCTAAACGCCTTTGAAGAATTTTCATCTTAAAAATCTGTTGTAGTGTCCATTCGTTGATTCTATATTTTTTAATTATAGACTGAGAGATAGGTTATTTTGTGCAAATATCGTCGGGATACGATACCGGTCGTCGATAGATTGTTCTACCTTGTGTTTTGATGGTATATGGCGTCGATTTTTGAAGCTACCGTAGTCTTATCTTTCCCTAACTTCAATGACCAAATTGTTCATTCTGTTGTTACTTTTATACAATCGAGTGATACTGTCTCAGACTTGTTTGTATTACAGTTGTTCGATAATTATGTAGCGCTCTTTTAAAGTTGACGAGGATGATAGGGTGTATGCTAAGCCGAAGACAATAATTGTACCATTTCCATTAAAAAGTGGACACTTTACTTTGAAACACTTTTAACAAAGAGTCTAATTTGGTTTGGGAAATGTTCAGTTAAATTTTAAAAGTGGCCAAATTAAAGTGGAAATGATTCATAATTTTGTAGCGTTCGGTAGCGTAATCCCTGAATATAAATCCTCTTTAATAAGACGCTGCATAATGTACGAACAACGGTTTTATACAGATATAATCTTGTGTCGGATACTTCTGTGTTGCGTAGTGCTTCCTTTCACGTCTTAGTTCAACTGTTCGCCTATTGCTCAATGCGAATCAGGCGTGCTTTATTCATTTAAAGTCGCATTAATCTTCAATAAGACCCGAGGATCTGACTTTTATACGATTTTTCGCGTTTTTTATCGTCAAAATATTGCTTTGTCTGAAATCTCTATCAATGCCACCTTTGTAAGTATCGGAAATTCTAAAGGCTCACTTTGCTTTATGCCATTTCCACTTTGAATTGACTATTTTTCAAACAAAATCGAACGACTTTTTGAATTCGCTCTTAGGAAAAGTATGCAATTTAATGAGGAAATGGTATAGATTCTCTCCCTTTTCACCCTAATATCCCCCTCTTTGCATGCAGCTATTTGTGAAGTGCTGTACTGTTTTGCTTCAAATACTTACCGTGCGGTACGAGTACGATACGTCCCACTTTCCCGTTTGCGTTATAACTCTTCATGCGCATATGCACAGCATATTGTAACAAATCAAAGCATGCGCGTGTGGCGTGTTATAACGCAATCCTGAAAGTAGGGCGTATCGTACTCGTGCATACCGTATGACGGATCGATTCGAGCTCTACTCTTTAGCAGATATTTCTGGCGTTATGCCATTTGTGTGTAAATGTCTTTGTCCCCGTCTCCCCCACCCCCCATCGCTCCCCCACCTCTTGGTGTTATTCCATGATGTATCGGTACTTTCATTGTGATCGTTATTTTTTGACTGGTTTTTTGTTTGTGCTTGTATTCTTTGCAGTTGTGTGCGTTATCGCAATGTGTGACATTTCAAATCAAAAATAAACTAGTCATATGAATCGACGACTTGGACTGAACAAATGTGATAGCAGCTTTCGAATATGGTTCTAAATTGAGCGTTCTTAAATCAATTGCCCTGGTACAGAGATGTGCCGATAGCAATTTTATGATTCACTACCATTACTTCAAGCATTCGGATCAGTCATTAATAGTTCAAGAGAAGTGTGTATATCATTATCATAACATTTGTAGTACCCTAATAACGTGATAATCCAAATCATTTTCAATAGCTCTTTTATCATCCCATTAATATGACTATAAGGACTAAGCATCACAATCCAAGCAGACGTCATTCATGGACGTCCCCTTGTTTGCAATCCACGGTCGGAAGAGCCCGCAAATTCCCGTCCTCTCCACACTTGTCATCAGTTGCATGATTCATGATATGACGATATGACAAGTGTCCAGTAAATATATCCAGTGCGGTCTAGCAATTTGAGGCAAACCTCAAACTGCTCAAGAATGCGCACTCTCTGCAAATCAATGATGAACTCACTCAAGCCAACTCGCAATATAGCATCTTTCCATTCCCCAGGGATCAAAATCGTTAGCATTGAAATGAGGCCGCCTCAAGAAGCAGTTGCCCGAAAATAAGAAGAATCAAGCAGCAGCGTGCGATGCTGTGTGTATCATTTCAGAAAAGAGGTCACGCTATTTCAGTTTACCCCACGAAAAAGAACAGCATTTAGTCAAAAAGTGACAAGAGAGAGAAAGAGAGAGAGAACACAGATGTACGCAAAGGAAGGGGACCGGAAAAGTATGCATATCAATGAAGCTGCGCCAGTCGGCGCCCAAAGATGGACAAGGTGAAGGCGCCGGTCAATGAATCATCTGATCGAACAGCATCAGCGGACCTTTCATAAAAACTACCTACAGCAGGAAATAACATTTTGTCTAAAGCTGAAGAGAGAGCACAATTCAGAAGAAAGATGTACTTAATGCATTTACAGGTTACAAGAAGTTGCAAGAAGAAGTATTTGAAAGTTCACTTTCGTCTGCCAAAACTGTGGACTCATACGTCTGAAAATTTTTCATGACATTTTTTCTTCTGTCTTGGAAAAGAGCTCGAATCAGACATTATAAATGTATTTATTTGGTAGAACACAGAAGCTTTGTCGAACAAATTGCCAGCAAAGCCCCAATTTGCCCAAAAATAGTGGAATGCTACGAAGACCATAGTATTTTGCGATCAATTACGGTCCTCCCGGCAATTTTTTCAGTAAAACTTTCTGCTTTCCTAAATAAACTACTGATTTTTGATTTCACTTTGAGCTTCTCAATTTCAATTAGCGTTTTTAATGAGCAAGAAATTTCGAACGGAAATCACTATTTGTCTAATATTTATGAAAAAAGAAGTTTAATGTTTTTCCGCATAAAACATTTCTTCGCCAATATGTCATCTATCATACAATGTACACACAATATAATACGGGATGTTTTAGTGTTTAATTCATTCATAAATTTCCCGTTGTTTAGCGCTGATTACCACTCTTGAGTAAATATTGTGGCTCTTTATCATTTAATGTAAGCAAATTTCATCCCTAGTTAGCGCTATCTTTGTCTTGTGCAAATATACGTTTAAAACGAGACTATTTAGCATGCGCTGTTTCTATAAACCCGTATATTCGATATTTGTATCTGTTTGACGCTTACATACCTCCTTTTTTATCTTAATAAGAACATTTTCGAAGACAAATTAGTATGGAAAATGCCCTCTTTGAATTGAAAAGTTTCCTTAATAAAGTTGAAATGATACCGAATGCAGCAGGATGGTGTGTAAGTTATGAGAAAATTATTGAAAAGATTATAAGTGGTAAACTATTAGCCAAGCACTTCAAATTAAGTTTATCGGATTGCTCTTGAAAATCTTTCTCCGAAGTTTTCTACTTCTTGCTATCGATAGAGACTGGCATACGTTGTATTCATTTCAGACATCGCGCTCTCACATTGTACGAAGGCTAAGCTATTAGTTAGCGCAGTAGTCGAGTGTTACCTGAAAAAACATGCTCAATGATATTTCATGCAGTTTGACAGAAGCGAGAAATTAAACTGGGAACATTAGAGATCAGTCGTGGTCGAGCTGTTTCAAGCCGAAGACAGTAACAATAAAGTTATATTGGCATGCTGGAATCTGACGGCTTGTAGAGGAATTTCATAACAATATCCGAATTCCGTAGGAACGTTAGAGAAATAGTCCCTACATCAAGTTGGTACTGAAGAGCTTAAGGAAGCCGTCATTGCTGGAATTCGACGAAATCCTGGTTGTCCTGTCAAAAAAGAATGAAGGCTGCGAGTCGCTCTGACTGGAGCCAATTTCACAAAACTTATGATCATATAGGACCTCCTAGAAGAGAGTACCTCAAGAGCTGCAGTACATCTTCGACTCTTTCACCAGTCATCTGTTCATTAACGTAATAAGCTGTTACTTTGAGGATGAGAACATTTTGTTATTTGTATGAAATATCATTGATTTATTTAATTTCGGCTAACACTCGATTTCAACACTTATTGACCGCAATGCCTGCATGCAAGGTGCGAGCGCGATGCATGAATCAGGTGCAACGTGTGCCGGTATTGCAAAAGTGGCGGGTTCGATTGCAAAACTCTCCTGTATGTAAGTGACGTAGTTTTCTCTTGAGCTTGCCTGTCTGTCCCTTCCTCATGACACCGGCCTCGTTCAAATTCGAAGTCGCCCGCATTTCAGGAAAAGTTTTCCGGCATGTATGCTCGTAAATGCATCTGTGCGTACAAGAGACGTGCATCTTCCAAAGTTCGCTTATGAAGCCGCGCAGATGAGCGAGCGAGAAAGACGACGAAGACGAAGCGGGAGCAGAGGCTAAAGTTCTAGCGCGAGCCGAGCACGTAGCCGATGATGCACATATTGCATGCAAGCATGCCTGACCGACTGGGTAGAGAAAGAGCATCAGACGCTGTTTTCTGTTTGCCAACGGTTGGATAGGTACGCGGCGGTCGGAGGCAGAAAAGGGCGTTGCTGACGGGGCGTTCGGCGCGGTCGGCGGCCTACCTGCTGTCATCGCCAGCCGCGCCGCGTGAACAGAGAGAGCAAAAGAGATAGCAGAGCTGAATCAAGCGGCGCGTTAGCTTCGCCACGGCCGCCGCCGTGCGCGAGCCGGCAGTCATTCCTTCGAAGCAGACGACAGGACGCATCAGGCATCTAACCAACATCGCGGGTCGTCGGAGATAGCGTGCGCGACTGCTTCGGGCTGCTCGATAGATAACAGAGTCTCTGTAAACATGCTGGTGACCGGCACCACCAAAAACGCCGCCTTCCAGTGTCAGCCGTCGCAGCACGCATGGCGCGGAATGCTGTCGCTGAATAGGACGGTTGTTTGTCGGCCCAGGTGATTCGGCGTCCCTGCTTGTGATGAAGCGGTCGTGCTCGTCACCCAACTTATACTCCCACTTTCTTTCCTTCCAAGCAAATCCACAGCATCCTGTATCCATGTTTGAGTATCTTCTTTTTTCCAGTCTTCATTGACAAGTTCTCTCTGGTAACTTTTGTGGCGCGTTTTGTGAGGCCCCCTTTTGAAAAGAGCTTTTTAAAGTGTGGTCTGTGAGATTGAGATCAATGTAGATACAGAAGGGCCTAGTTACCAAGGTGTTAATTGATCACTGCCGTCAAGATATGTCTTGCCCCTCTAAACGGTATTGCTAGAAGGCGCTCCAACTGCCGCTCTCTGTCGATGCTCAAAATCGCACTATCAGTTGTATGAGCATATATTGGTCGAACGGCGCAAATGAAAGTAAATCGCGAAGGGTTCTTGCTAATCGCAACTGCGTGCGCGTTTCGTTCCGATCATTGCGACGGCGCTAGCGTCTATGTCTATGAAATGACGCCACTCTGCCCGATCCTTGCGTACTATTTTCGTCAGTGCCACGGTCTGTCAGTTTACGGAAGCCCGCAGAAGCGCATTTATTGCAATGCCCCCTCCCCCTCGAGTTGTCGTCACAAAAGACGCTGAATTGGCGTTCCTTTGCAAGCTTATCTTAGTGCACTGAAGCACTAAATCATTCGGTTCAACGCTGGTACGATCCTTTTTCTAGCAGCAGGCTTTAACTCAGTTTAGGCTTCAAACATGCTTAGATACTTGTAGAAGAGCTGTCAAACGATTGTTATGAAAAAATGACTGATCCTTCTTTCACTTTTGCATAACAGTATCCGGTAGTGTTGTACAGTGCGTTCGACGATTTACTCCCTCATAGCACACCTTGGGTGTTCGGGGTTGCTGACGGCGGGGAGGCAGTCCGATTTCGGCGTCTGCTGCCGCAAGGGCCAGCAGAGACGGCCTCGTCACCAGCGCCGACTGGCCTGTTTACCAGACTTTATCTATTTGCCTGACCCGGGGCGCCTACATCGTAGTCGTTGGGGCGCGAGCAGCGTCGACGCTGGCCGAGGCAGAGATAGCCGAAGGACGCCGAGAGGGACGCACGCCGGCGAGAGGGCGGGAGGACCATTGTCTCACTCTGAGCTGCCTGCGGTCCGACCGAGTCTGACGGCGTCAGCGACGCAGCGTCAACCACCGACGGAACAGAGACACGAGCGCGTCGCGTTAATTGCCGCGCGGCCTTGGAGCGCCCGAACAGACGGCGTCTTCTATTGTCCCTCCTGCCTCCGTTCGCTCTCAGCGCAGCCGCTGTCTCAGTCGCGCGCGCGCGGCTGACCTTCGTCGGGCCATGAGGAGGGCTGATGGCGCCGTGCGCGCGCCTCCTCCACCACCGCCAAGGCCGTTTGCATGCATGTGCGCGGCGGGTTGTTGGTGTTTGAATGGACGGCCCTCTCTCGCCGCTCTCCTCGCCTTCCTCCTCGGGCGGCAGGCAGAGACGCCGCTTGCACCGGCGAGCGCAGATGTCGGTGCGCTGCCGACGCGGCCGTATTCTTCTGCCTTTGCTCCCCCTCCGTCGTTCTTCTGTCACTGAGATCGGCTGCGCTGTTCGCGCCTTCTTTGTCTCCTTGCACCAATCTCGCGCCACTCGCTCGCGTTCGACGCCGCCCATTCGACCTGTGCACGCACTGGTCGCACGTGGCTAAAGCCACCATCATCGCCGTCGGGTGGTGAGTCGGCGTCGACGCGCCGTCAACTGGACGCATTCATTCCTTCTATGTCTCTGTTTCTCACCCTCCCCCCTCCCCCTCATCGTTAGCGTCGCTTTTTGATAAGCGCGGTCATTAATTAAAAAGGCGCGAAGGAACATTGTTTTAATTGCACCTTTCTGAAAGCGCGCGAAGGGTACATGAATGGTCTCTGCATGTAAATTGTAGCTAAATGAGAGTATGAAGCGTTAAGTATTTCGACTATTGCGTTTACAACGCCAGCCGCTATCCTTTCAACTATTAGTCGTTCTCCTCTCTTTTGAGCCGCTAGTTTTTGAGGCAACCGTCTGTTTCGCGATTGAACACATCATAAAAGTTGAGTTTATAGCTTAGACAGTTTCCGTTCAGCTCAACTTTTATTTTCAATTGTAATAGGACAAATAGCAGCAGTGTTTTAACAAGTATAGATATCGTGCTTTAATCTAGTAATCGCTTCACACTCTATTTCTGTGCTCTTTATACTTCATACACTTTTCACCTTATGTCTTGGCGTTGTCCTCTTTGGGAGTGTTTACGCGTTGAACGATACCATTCGTTTTGCCAAAATAGTTGATTCAGAAATTTACTACAGGAGGATATTGGACTTTTACGTTTTGACGCACGCGTCATTTTGGTCATGGTGAAAGTTTTGAAGTAATATCACTCCAATTAAGATAATGACCGGAAGTTCATTCTTCTATCAGACAATCTAATAGAATTAGTCATTTTGAATGAAGTGACAAATGTTCATTTCCTTCAGACGTGTAAATGCGTCTTTCAAGATGAGAGGCGGCAGTAATTGTCCCATGTAATCGTCATATTGATTCTGGTTACTCCAGCGTGGACAGTTTGTTTGCACTTCTGTATTTACCCACTGTCTGGTCTCAGTTCTGCATTCAGTAATCGACTTCCGATATTCATCATCTTTCTCATATCGCGCTGCGTTCAGTTTCCGGTCAATCCAGTTTCATTGACTGGAGAAATTCTACCGGTTTAGTTAGACATGCAGCGCGTGTGTTGGCCCGTTGTTGCAGAGATGAGGGTAAAAATCACAGTGCGTGATGAACTGCCGCGTTTTTGGGTGAAAAGTTCGACGCGCTGAAGAGGGAGGGGAGGGAAAGGGTGACGCCGTTTATTGGAATAGGTGGGGAGTTAAAGGCGGTCACCAGTCAATCCAACACAACTATTCAAGTGTAATGAAAACTCTTAATTGTGAGTGGAGTCTGATTTTGTTTACGAGAGTCCATCGGCAGTTAAGGACACTTCAGCCGCTTCCACTCACTCTTGAAGAAAAATTTGAGCCGTGCAAGCGGCGCTCAGCGCGCGGGACTTTCATGCCACCTTGTTTTATACGCGCCGATCCGAAGTCCTCCAAGCAGGCTGGCGCACGCTGTTTTTCCCGTATATGCAAATGGCTCGAGCGGTCTGCTGCTTCCCCGGCGTGACTGCGCCGGCCCGCACATTGCGCAGTTCCGCTAGTCGGCAATGACTGAGTTGGTTCTGTTTGCGCGACGATGTATGCGCCACTGCAGCGCACCGCCGTCTGTGGGCACGCACAAAGAGCGGAGACTGCAGACGCGATTGATGCAGCAGATGCGTCGGGGGCAGAGAAGGCTGCGAGAGGAGAAAGACCGACGCAGCGCCTGTAGGATAGAGAGAGACCAGGGCGAGCGAGACGCTTTGTCCTCGCTCTGCCGTCCGACCGCCGGCGCAACCAGCGCGCAGCGGCCGACGACGCCCATACCGGCAACGGCCCCGTCGAGATTGGGTTTCTGCGCGCAGCTGCATCGGCCGGACCTTACTGCCATTCGTTATCTGACTGCTGGCGCGGACGAGGTCGACCGTGCGGCCTCCTCCGGTCGGCTTGCGTGGTGACCGCTTCAGCGTCGTCTGTCGCTGCGCGCGCAGCAGTGATCGATTGGGGTCCATATCAAAACCTGCTCGCTTCTTTCCACGGTCTCCTCAGCTTTTCATCTACATCAGCAACGGACAGGAAGGGATGGACGCAGGGACGGTAGCAGGGCTCTATGGTCTTTGTGTACATCTCAAATCGCAATGGTAATTGTGATGTTTGCTGTTCAATGTGTGACAATAACTCATTTGGCTGGTGTCCAAAATACTTCTTAGAGTTCAGTTCCGACAGAGGCAATCTCTGATCTTACCTGAGTGCGGTATACTGTAGTAACAGCGTCAGCACTCAGCTAGCGGTAGCTTTAAGTTCAATTTCATAGTACAGTATTTCCACTCGAAGTTAGTCTTAGAGCCGCTAAGTGAAATACTCAATACTGAAAGGGAGAAAATATGTCTCGGACCTGATGTGACCCTTTTCTGCCCTCATCATCAATCATCCTATCGGTCACTCTCTAACAAATGCCCACATCCTATAGTAGAGAGTGTATGGCCTCTATAGTTCAGGGCATATGACAGCAAACGTTAAAGTTATTTTGAGTAGCCTTGGATATGTGCATGACATATTATTGTGTCGGGTTGGATATGGAAACCCTTAAAACCCTGAAATGTAGGGGATTCCCGAAATTTTCACCGCTCAAGCGCCGAAACGTCGGCTTCGGCCCCCTGAACCTAACCTTACTATTGGATCGTCAGTTTCGGGGGTTAAGCATTCCGTCAGCCGCTAGGCCGTGCCTCTCTGGGCGCGATTAACCCGAAGGACTGTATTCACTCCGCGCTCGCTGTTGCTGCACGCCACATCGCGTCGGCTCGCCTTGTTTCTGTTGGCGCCTCACAGCGGCAGCGCCCACTTGCGCGCGTCTGTCCTCGCCGACCGCTGCACTTGTCTCTCGGACAGCCAGTCAGCAGCAGCGCAGTCTGATTTGAATTATGGCGCTGGACGCCACTTTCCCATCGTAGTGCCCGCCTTCAGTCTGGCGGCCACGGTGGCGGTACCATCTCACCGACGCCCTCCATTGTCTCAAAGTCGAACCCACCCTGATGCGTTCTCTATCACTCAGCCAGTTCATCCATCTAGCTCGCTGACGGCGGCCTCTTTTTCTTTCGCTTTCACTCCCTCGCCCGCAACTTCGCCACCCTCCCTTTCAATTGCCGATGATTGGCTGGGGCGGTTTGATCTCTGTTTTTCTTTAGAATATAAAACTGGCTGCTAGGTCACCGCTGTACAAGGCTACTTATCTCGCCAGTAAATGGGGCAGGGTCGATCGATATCTGTGCTCTAGTCATCTCATGTCATCACTCGGTTATTGGACAGGTAAAATGGCTCTATTATGATAAGAGGATTAAAGACTAGAAAGCGTTATTGGCGACATAGGTAAGCGATGGTAGGTTTCAAGGCGCGCAACCCCCCAGAGATGTCGCAACCTTGGCAAAAAATTCCGAGGGCAGCAACAAGAATAGGGGCTGGGTAGTCGCTCAGTTCGCAGCGTCTCTTAAACTTCTAGTACTGGAAGGTGATTACGTCAATGCCATCCCCATATAATTCCAGTTTCTAAGTACTCATTACCGATAGCCATTACAGATGTGGCGTATCATTGCGTCTACGCTGCTTCGCTATCTATCCCACGCATTTAATAGGTCGCGCTTCCATAACTTGAGTTTGCAGTTGAAACGCTAGTCGCTGCTTTGTTTCAAGTGGAGGGATTAGGCCACAGTTGCTCATCTTCCGAGCCACTTGTCTTCAGAGCTCTATTCGACGTATTCAATTACTCTGTATTGTGTGCTCTATTGTTCCCTACACCAGACACTGTATGCCATCGCTTCCAAATTCCCACCATCAACCGCTCTGTGCATTTCTTCAGCCCCATCCGCCTCCTAGCACGGCTTTCAATTGGGCGAAGCAGCGGCGAGCGGAGCGCCGTCTGGTCTCCAGACGAGACTTGCGCACACCGTGGTGGTTGGTGAGGTGACAGAAGTAGGTAGGCACTAGGTACACAGGAAGCGGTGCGGTGCGCGCGGAGCGGCGAGGAAGAAGACAGTGTTGGCGGCGGTGGTCGCGCGGTTCTTGGCACGGCGGCGGTCCGCGGCCGGACCGGGACGGGTGGAGCTTCGGGGGTCGCCGTCGGAGCGTCGGAGTCGCGGCTGACAGAGAGCAACCGGCGCTGGGCGAGACCAACCGATGGAGGGGTCAGGAAGCGAACGAGAGCGAGAGGGCGGTGAGGTCGAGTCGCGGGGTTCGCTCTGTTTGCGGGAGATCATCTGCAGGCGACGCCGCCGAGGGTGAACTAGTACCAGCAAGGAAGCGGCGCGACTTGCTTAGACAAACAGCTGTCCGTTTCGGCGCACTGCGAGCGAGCAGAGCACACTCTTTTGGTGGGTGTTGGTCGGCCGCGTCGCCTGCCCAGTCCACATCGTCCGGCCAAGCGGCCGGGCCGGAAACTTCCGTTTTCTGCGCGCCGCGCCGCGCGCGAGAGGACCCGATGTCCGCTACTCGTCGCCCGCTCGTCAACCTCGACCACGTCCAACACAAGCGGCCCGCCTGTCCATCCAGTTTCGTTCTTTGCAGAATCCGGCAGCTCTCTTCTCCGCGCGTTGACTGTCTGTTTCCTGCGGGCTTTTCCCCCGCCCTCGTCCGCCTCTACACCGGCTACAACTTGCGGGCGGTCATCCCCTGAGTGGTCGACTACTACATATTTCTGCCGGAGGAATTAGAACGACTCGAGCGAAGACGACCTTTCCATGAAACACGAGGCAAGTTGCGCGTTGTTTGAACTATGGCCACTTCCCGCGCCCTGCCCCATTGTGTGCGTTAAAACGTGCAGCGCATCAGCATGTTACGGCGATTTGTGCGATTTCCAACGCGAACAATTGCTGATGGAAAGTTATATGAGAACGATAGTTCGTCTTTTGGTATATGTTAGGACAGGGAGCGCAAGAGCAGTTTATGATTCGTATTGTTTTTTCTCAATGTTTACAATGGGTCTGATATGCGGAACGGGAAATGCTACGATGATATCTGTTTTTGTGCGCGTATAACAATCGCATCAGTTGTTCTATTTGAACCGAAGCGGACCGATGACTCGGTGGCGTTGCAACGCGAACAAAATTGCTTTGCTGCAGAATTGCGCGAATTTTGACTCATTTCCGAAAGCGCTCATTGAAGCAGAGTGGGAAGTTTTGATCATTGCGTCGTTTCTCAAATCTTGTGATCAGGTCATTGTTAGAGTGTGTATTATCGGCCACAAAATCGTGCGGTTTTGCAAGTATGCAATAGTTTGATGTATGCATATCAGTTTCGCATTGCATACATAGGCAAGTTGTAATTTGGGGATATGCTATAGCTTTGCGCTAAGCACAGCTTAAGTAAGTAATTTGGAACATATCTAATGTCTCAGGGCAAAACCATATTATGGGAGGATGCATTGAAATTACATTTCACGTACTAAACTCGATATTAGTCTAAAAATAGTGGCGTAAAATGTATGCATTTCACAATTCGCGATTGATTAAGAGGGTTGTAGTATATTGGTGAAAGCTGTTTACGCGTACGGTGGTAATATTGCGTTGCTTTTTCAGATTCACATACCCGCGGTGAGCGGGTATCGCTGTTCAAAGTGCGAATATATGGCGGCGACGCAGGAAGGTCTCACTGTGCACATGTCTCAGATGCACAAGGAGCGCTATGAATGCAAAGATTGCAATGGGCTCGTGCTCAATACCAAAAGTCAATGGCAGGAGCACTTACGCACCTACCACAACAATAATGCTATGATTAGCAGCAATAAGGTTTGTTTTTCTCTAGAAAACAATTAGCCATACGTCCAACTTGATTAAATTCATATGGACTGGTGGAACTACCTATGTGTCATTAGCTGGCACTCCGCTACTGCTGTCATGGGTGTGCCATAAATTTAAAATGCTAACGCTGCCTATCAAACAATCGCTATTAACCACCTCGCAGTGATAGGGTGGCAGGCAGTCGGCTTCCACCGATCCGCTAATATAAATAACACCTGACATTTCTTTGAATGGTGTTAATGTTTTTACCAAATTATAATTCAGCTTTAACTAATTTCTGACTTCAACTCCTTTTAAATATATGTGCCTGGATTTCCTTGAACCTTATAAAGAGTTGGCTAAAGACGTCGCTAAATTTGTCTGGTTCAGGACAAACAAGCGGTGGCGGCGGTGTCTGACGCAGCCGCCTCTCCGCTGTCGATGTTGGGCGGGCAGCTGCCTCACATGGACCCGACTCTAATGGCGAATCTCATCGCGATGATGCCTTTCCTGCAAGCGGCCACCGCTCAGGGAGCCATGGCTTCAATGGCCGCCGCAATGGCGGCAATGCAGCCTCTACAAGTCGACAGCAGTATGATGACCAAAGGAACGCCGTCAGAAGCTGGCACGCCCAGTCCTCAGGTACGGTAGAAGTCGGTGTGAATACGGTAGAAATCGTTTATAGCGGTTATTCGCTTATTGCACGGAGGTTGGCCTGTCCCGAATTGCCAGTCGTCCTTGTTTTATACGGGACGAAATTCGTTCATAGCAGTAAATAGCTTCTATTGTTCAAAATTTCCTAGTCCTTCATTTACGGGTGTTAACGAATTGCATCTGCGCGCATTCCTCAAGGACCCGCCACTTTCATTGCGCGATAGCTTCGTGTACGCAATAGTAATTTCAAGCGAAAAATTAAGCCAGTTTTCAACAAACTAAATTCGTAGAAAGCTGATTCGATTGGCATATAGCGACTGTATGCCATAGCAGTTCTATTTGGACGTGAATTTTTTTGCAGGCAAAGTACACACGCAACTACCAGTGTGGACACGAGTCGTGCAACTACGCGAGTCGAGAGTCACGTGCCTATCTGCACCACCTACGCGACGAACATGACGAAGTCTTCCCTATCTTCTACTGCGATATGTGCAGCTACGCTTCGAGGCATCTCGCAAAGGCAAGTCGTATTTTTATCGCTACAATGAATATTCTGCCATTTTGGAGGATTTTAATGTTGTCAAGATGGCGGCAAGATTCGCTTCGCTAACTTTGTTTTGATTCCCACTCGCAACCGGCAGCGTCCTGTGAATTGTTTACAAATGTGCTACTGAACTTGCCAAAAAACGTGCCGGTTTTTCTTTTAAACTGATCGCGAAAATACTCAACTTCTCGATGCGCGCTACTCAGGCGAACCCGGATGGAGGAAAGCTGACAAAATACTCTTACATTTCTACTACACTATGTTTATTGATCGCATTTTAGGTAAAACGACATACCTCCCTGATTCATGGACAAGATGCCGGAAGCGACGATGTTAAATCGGAAACGGTGGATGGCGAGGACGACGAAAATGATCGACTGATGATCTCCGAAAGTCCCGAAGTTACGCCAGCGGCTGAAACGCCCACTCAACAGTGCGATCAGTGCCCTTA